>JAOUZG010041477.1:5769375-5816103 GCA_026289955.1 Argiope argentata
AGAAAAAAGTAAGTAATAAATAATTTTTTGTAGGGAATTTTCTTAACCAGGTGTACCAAGCACTGTTTTTCCCTGCTAATTCCATTACCCGAGCAATGCCGGGTACGGGAGTGCTAGTTGTAATATAAAATACTAATAATATAGTATACGTCATTTCGTAGATAAAAACTCATTCGTAGCAATGAAAATAAAAATATTTCTATGTTATTATTTTAAGTAACATCATCTTAAATTTAAAATAATGCTCTCCATTAAATAAATTGATTTTAATAATAAAATTTATTCAATTAAACAATATATCCTTAAGTAATTATTATGTGAATGATTCTCAGTATTTAAAAGTTCAGCAGATAGCTCATTATTATTATAATTGTGAATTAAAAAGAAATATAGCATTTAATTAAACAATTAGATGAGTTGCTTATAAGTTATATGTTGTACTTTATATCTATAACTGTAATAATATTATAATATGCATAAGTAAATAACTATATAATAATAATAACTATAATAATAACATAATATCTATAAGTAAATGCCTATAATTGCAGAATATAAAACAAAAAAATCATATTAATACAATTAAAAAAATAGGAAAAGTACAAGGGTATCTTTAATCAGATCCCCCCCCCCCCAAAATAAGTAAAATACAAGAAAGGGTAAATATTAAAATTAAAATATTTATCAATTTAGAAATATAGCTAACTTATAATTTGAAAAATTTTTTACAACTACAGTAGAATACATTTGCACAATTTTAAAGACCGAAAAAATAAGAATCGAAATTTTTGGATTAAAAATATTACAGAAAAAGGGATCATCAAATAGTTATTTTATATTTAATATAGTAATACATAGCTTTAAAAAAATGTCGACGATTTTTATGAAAAATCATGCAAAATTATTCATTTGATCAAACTTTTTAAAATCGATAAATGCATTATTTTAGAACTAACCACTTGCTGCTAACAAAATAAAAAGTTCAAAAGTATTCAACTGAAACTTTTATCAAAACTGAGCAAATCTTCCTTAAATCCTTATTTTTTTTAAATTTAAGTTCTTATACTTTGGTAATTACAAAGAAATTTTATACACGACGTCCGAAGAAAAAGGAAAATAAGGATTTATTTATTTAACTAATGAAAGTTGATACATACTTCCAACTGTAAAACTTCATCAAAAATTAGAGAAATTTTTTAAGAAAAGTCTTTGGCATAGGAACAGAAAGAAAATAAAACAAAAAATAGCTATAGAATAGTGAAAACGCATTAATGAATAAAATATCTTATCTATTGTCTTTATAGTAACTAAGTTTTTTGTCTCCATCTAAGAAATTATTGAGGTAGTAAAAGGCCAATTTACTGACTTAGAACCTTTTTATTCGACTTCGATCACTTTTCAAGTGAATCCCTCTTTTTGATTATCATTTTAATTTAATAATATACGCATCTTGGAAAATTGTTAAAAGATAAAAAACGATTTATTAATAAGAAATTTTTTTAATTTTCTTTAAATGTTGAAAAACGATGGGTTACTACATCAACTGAAGTGCCTAAAAGTCAAAAGTAACATATTCAAAGATTAAAAGATGAGTATTTTCAGAAATGCTTTTCACATATGCAGTCGAGTTCATCATCTATGATAAAGAGACGAGTTTCTTTTTTCTTCTATTGTTAAAGATCTAGAGAGCATATACTATTGAATATACCCTTAGTTCAGATATAAAATTAATCAAAATTAACTCAAATATTGTTCGCCATTCAATTTAATGTTGTACAAAATATATCCGATCAAATAACTTTTAGAAATAACACAGCAAACAATAGAAAAATGTAATTAATGACAAAATATACTTACGTATACATATATATACGTGCGCTGAACATACGTATTTTTTCTCAGATTTTTACCTCTCCAATAATAATCGTTTTTAAAATAAAATTGTCTAATTTGAACGAAGTAACGATCGCTTATCCAAATTACATTTCCCAGATAACTAGTATTAAAATTTTCCTAAAGTTCTAATAGTAAATTTTTAGAACAAAATTCTTGAAGTTATCTAGTGAAAAAAAGTTTCCTAAATTTAAATCTTGAAGTTACCTAAATAAATCTTGAATTTTTTCCCTAGTAGCTTTTGTAGAAATTTATAGACCACTACCTGAAAGTTGATAGTTATTACTTATAATTGTTCTCTACACGATTCCGTTTTCGAAAGCAGAGTTCAGAACTCTTTCAACGCCGGAACTTAGTCTTTCAACCGGAAAGTTTCAAAAACTAAGCCAAAAACTCAATTTCCACGTTGCATATAAAACATTTTTTTGCCTTTCTTTTCGCTGAAAATAAGTATTCCGCCGCTTGTAATCTCAAAACTATTTTATAAATAAATTTTCTAAGGCGATGATGGGAATTCGGAAAGTGATATTGTGTATTCTTCTGGTGTAATTTCATTACGATTCCTTGAAGTCGAAACCATCAATATTTTCGTATTCTTTGTTGCTGAAATAAATCTTTCTTTCCGAAAGCATATAATTGCGAGTAAAGAATTTCGTATTCTTGTGCTGCATTTCACTATTTATCTGCGGTATCTTAATTTTTTTCAAACTTCTATTTTCATTTTTTATGACATAAAATAACGTAACGCCATACTGTGCCGCCGGCGCCTATAACTCTAAGCTATTTTACCATTTGGTTGAGCACAAGATGGGAGAAAGAGAAAAAAAGGAAAAATTCGTTAAAGGAAAAATAAAGTGACGATATAGCATTCGCAGAATTCCATAGTGAATACTATCGGTATCATATTTTACACGAATATCTTCAATTTTTTCTAAAGTTATAACTGAATAGAGGGCACAAGAATACTAAAACAAATGTTAATTATGGGTTGAACTTACAGGGGAATTAGATAACCAACTGAAAAGGGGAGAAAAATTGACAAATTAAACTGTGAGCATATGTATGGAAAATAAACAATCCCTATAGAGTTAAAAATACGTAGCGTAAATCTGGGTCCTGGGGTCATAATTTCCATCATGAGATCTGAACTTTTAAAGCACATTTTAAGTTAAAATTCTAGGTGATTTTCACAAGGATAATTCTAGTCTCAACTATTGCAGGTCTTGAAGAGGTACTGGTATTTATGAATACGGTTTACTATGGAGTGGATTTTTTATGTTTAGGTCAAAAATTCAAAAATTTGATTCTTGAACTTTTGAGGAATTTGATTCTTGAACTTTTGAGGAACTGAAGATATATCACAGTGTAAGCTTTAATGGGTCAAAACTCAGGGCAAAACTTATGGGTAAATCTAGTTGTATTTTACATTATCGAAGATTTATAGCATGGAAATGTTTATGATTTATTTGGAGAATTTACATACCGTATAAATAATACGCACATGATGATACATGTGCGTATTATTTATACGGTATGTAAATTGCATCATCAACCCTAGTAGGAACCATAGACATAAAAAATCTGCACTTTTGAAGGGCATTTTACGTTATAATTTTGGTTGATTATCACAAGGGGAATTCATGTCTCAACTACTGTAGGTCATGAAGAAGTCTTGGTATTTATGAATATGGTTTACTAAGGAGTTGATTTTGCCTCGTGAAAGAAAATTTGATGCAACTCTCCTGCACCATTCTTCTTCGTGACTTCTTTCTGGTTTTCTCATATGACATGAGAGTGAGTAGGGATTCTATGGCATAGTGAATTGGAGATCCTATTTCCCCACAACTACAGCAACAAGCAACAGCAAGTCAACAGTATTTTGAATTCCTTGAATTTTAGAACCTTATCCATGGTCATGATATCAAAGGATTATGTATTGGATGATTGCATGAAGAAATGTTTTGAATAAAAATAACGGAATACTTATTTTATGTAAAAAAATACTTATTTCAATCTTACAATTTCCTTAAAAAAATTTTGTCTCTTTTTCGAGTACTCTTTTTAATCATTTTGTAAATTTGACGTTCATGGAAGTTTTGATTTTAATGTTAAATTTATCAAAAATAATCATTTCAGCTAGCTTAAAAAATCACCACAAAGAGAGATGGTGTTATTTAAAGTTTAATTCAAGAGTTAGAATTTCAAATGAATCTGTAAGTCCTTATTCTACTAAATTATATAAAAAGCCATTTTTCTGTTTTATTTTCAATAAAACCTTGCTTCATTACATATAAAGTAAAATTATTTTAAGCATTTAATGTTCCCGTAAAAAGTTATAACAACTATTTCCGATATTTTTTAGAAAATCCAACTGTATAGAAAATTGAATTTCTATCTATTCACATCAATGTTAACATTATTATAACTTGTTTCTTATGGCATTTGCCATGGACAAGTTCGTTGAGGAAGTCAGGGATTTAAGCCCAATGAGTGTCTCTTGTTTTGTAGTAGTGCCAAAAAAAGCCAAGTATACGAATTTCGCTACTCGCTCATACATTCGCTTATACGGTCTCCTTTTACAGGAGGTACATTCACACACCTTACCGATAGAACACAGAAGAACAACTAAGACTCGAACGCAGGATTCTCAGATGATGGGGAAGACGCGCTACTCCTACGCCATTACGCTGGTTAATTTAGACTGAAAGTAATTAAGAAAATTCTACACACTTACAGAGCCTTAAGGCTGAGTCCCTTGAATGATCTCCAATTCAAAACAGATATTTGAGTACGCCGAATATTTCTTGAAAAAAGAAAGAAAGAAAAGTTCAAAAATCAATTGCAAAATAATATGAAATAAGGTATGAAAAAGCAAAAATGTATTTTGAGCTTTAGTAATATTCTTTGAAAATTTATAAAATATTTTAAAATTTATTTTTAGTGCATCCTCGTTATTTATTTATTATTATTTTATCATTAGTGGAGCCCCGTAATATAAAATTATTGAAATCTATTCATTAAATATTCTTTAAAAAGAATAAAGTACTACTTATTCACAATAAAAGAAGTTATTTAGCATAGATCATTCAAATGTGAGAATAGTTCGAAAGGCTTCCTATTAAATTAATAAGCATTTGAAAGTTTAAATAAACACTCTTCAAATATGAATAACAGCAAGCTTTATATCTGCATTACATTCCAGTACATTGATAGCGCATTTCAGCTTGAAAAATTGTTGCTTTTATAAATTAGAAATTAAAGTTAAAGTATAAAATTTATGTCATGATTAGAAAATGAAAACCCTTTAATTGTCGAAAAAAATCTGAGTTAGCAATACATATGAATTGAATTTGAAAGAATTTTTTTAAATATAGAAAATTTAAGCATTCATATAATAAGTGGACAATTTTTTTGCTGTTTACATGAAATCTGAACCAAATATTGATCTCAAATGTATTTAACTTTAGCCTGTGATATTTTGATTAAATTTTATTCTTCGTCCGTTTAAATCTATCTTTTATGAACCCTTTGGATATGGGAATGGAATACTCTTGACAGAAATATTGTGCATTAACGATCTCTTGTCGAAAAATGAATTTTAAAATGTTACAGAGGTTATTGCTTGATGACTAAAAAGGGTTACATATATCTGCCTGTATGTCTAGTAACCAAAGCTTATCATATTGAGGCAATCAGTGATTTAAAGACTAATTTCTTTATTGCTGCTCTTAAGCTATTTGTAACTATGCGAGGTGCGCTTAAAACTTTTTTCTAGGATGATATCGCAAATGTGCTAAAAGAAATACATCTAAGATGCGTAATACTTTAAAATTTTAAGTAATATATACAGATTTTACTTAGTAGTAATGAAATTATTGTAAATTATTCGACTGTAACCGCATTGAAAGGAAAATGATTTCACACTTCATTGGTTTGTGGTAATTTGAAATTAATTCTATGAAATGTCACATGAAAAGATTGATCGGCGAAACAAAGTTAAAATTTAACGGGTTAATTAATCTCTTGATTCCAATTGTGGCTATTTGAAATTCTAGGCCTTTGTGTAAAATTAATCAGACTCATGTATCTACATGTTATTACCCCGTAGCATTTTTTACTGGATATAACATCACTAGAATTCTCAAAAATAGTTCAATAATTAATTTTAAGCCTATTATTTTGAAACGATGGAAATTGATGCAATAAATGGAGTAAGGGTTTTGTAAGAGGTATTATATGAAATATTTAATTTTTAGAAAAATTTAAATAGTTAATGCTAGATATTTTTGAACCCACATTTTTTTAATCTCTTCAATCATGCTTTATATATTTTTGTTGGCAACACTGGAGGTGTGTTATACAAATAAAAGCTGCAGCGAGGGAAGACATGCACCGAACAAGTATCTTTCCATGTAGTACTTTGCTCCCGCTTTTATTACTCGAAGAAAGTTGTGTTTTTATATAACTAATTCGTAAACCTATATTTTAAGAGACCTGGCTCCTCATTTTAAAGCATAGCCAACAACAGTTTACAACAAAGATATAAATGGACGAAAAGAGTTTCAAATTTGTCCATATGTGATCTCATATAAGTCAAAGAGGATATGCGCCTTGGAATTTTTAACTATTGGGTTGCATTTTTGAGATTTTTCCAAGTAAGGACGGTAATTTTAAAGGAGCAACAGTGGGAACTTTTTATGGCTTTTTAGACCTTTTCTAAAACCGTCCCATTTGCCTTTGCGTCAAGAATAATTTATTCTTAAAAGGAATTGATTTTGTTGATTGAATTTGTAATTTTCATTATAATTTTCTTTATTTTATTAATTTTGCTTTCATGTTTTTTTTGTCTGTGTGTGTTTTTATTATCATTTAAATATATGACAATATAACTGGCAAACAATTTAATGCTTGATTTGTATTATTGTTTTGGCAACAGCTTTGTTTGTTTTTATTGGTTTTAATCACATTCTGTTGTAGGCATTGAGCAAAACTTTTTCTAAATGAATATTAAACATGTTTGTTCTTTTAGAAGCTTTTAATTCGTTCTGTAAATTCTTCTGTTGATCTGATCTTTTGTTTAATCTGTTATAAGCTTTAATTTGATTTGTTGATCTTTAATTATAAAGGATCATAGTCTGCAAAATATTTTGGGCACTTTAACTTTTAGTTATTAAAAGTACCTTTCTGTCGCTTGCTATCAAATTGGATCACTTTTTGAAGTTTAGAACAGAACAATTTAGAATAATAAAAATGTCTATAATATTAGTACAATCAATCTTGAGAAACACTGAACGCTGATTGGGATATCAGTTTTGAGAAGTTTGAATAAGTGATCTTCAATCATGCGTTTTTATTCAATAGTGGTAATCAAATTTCCATAAATCTGACATTTTTACAGACGGATTTAATTAATTGCATCGCAACTCTTATTTAAAATATTAATAACTGAAGTATAATTGGGTTAATATGATTGGCAGAGTAAATTATCTAGATAAAGGTTAAACATTCATAATTTAGTCGAGCATTTATTGAATTGAATTCAATTTGAAATTTATTGAATTTGATTAGTTTAGAATTTTTTATTCATGCATTTCTATTAATCAAGTTTTTAAAATTAGGCCTGAATTGAAATGATATAAAGGATATGCATTAAAACATGTTTTCCTTTAAGGTGATTAATTGAATCAATAACGTAAATATTTTGTGAATCGTAATGGTTCATAGAAAATTTTGAGATTTTGAGCTGAGATGATCATTTTGAGATGTTGATTAAGATCAGCATTTGCTCCAAAAATTTTGAGTTTTTGGGGAAAAAGAAAGAAAACATTGCTTTCCTGAAAATAAAATATTATGCAATAGACTATTCACATGATCATTTCAAAAAAGTTTAAACCTCCTCCTTTCTCTCGAAAAAAAGTGTTATAAGGCAAAAGTTTTAGAGTTCATATGATTTTCATTTTTTTAAAAATAGAACCTAAATATCAATGCACAAGTATTATGATAGTCATGTGATTGTTTCAAACCAGTTAACACTGGTTTATGATTGAAATCCATTCAGACAAGCAATGACTTAAAACTTTACAATGCTCTCACATCATTGCGATGCAAGGTTTCAATTTTTTTCTGTTCTTTTTTTACTGCTACTTGCTGAAAATTACTTTATTATTTGTTTCATTTACAATAGTAGTTGTTTAATTTTTCATTTGAGCCTTTGCTATGTTGATACAAGGTATTTTTATACAATTCACGAATAATATGCACGTGCACATTGTATTATATTTTTACTTTTGAGAAAAAAATAATTAAAAATAGAAAATTAATTTGTGGGTAAAAACATTGCTATCAATAAAAGGATAATTTTTTGATCTTCAAAATTTTGTAAAAATTAGTTTTTAGCGCGGTATTTTTGGAAATAATAACAAATAAACTTCAAAAAAATTAGCTACACTTTTAGTTTATTGAAATTTTATTTAAAAACTCGAAAAAATTGCTCCGAACCGCACTTACAGCTGCTAATTGGATTGAAGTCCTATTTAGAAGTTGGATTAGGATTCACATAATTTTGAACCCTTTTACATATTAACAAGAACTTTTTTTAAACTTCAATTTCTCCCAAACGGTCTGATTTGATACGTCTGCGAACACGCACGCACACACACACACATATATGTATATATATAGTTATCATTATGAATGAATTTTCAGTTTTTCCGTAAAATTTTCATTTAGAAAATTTATTTTATTTGTCTTGTCCTTTTCCGAAAGAAACCTATTTTTCCCCTTAAAAGACAAAGATAAAGCATGAGTTAAAACAAACACGAAAGCGTAAACAGTAGTTTTAGTGAAGATAATTCAATATTGATGATACTAACCTTATTTAGAGTGGAAAACAAATCTGTTTAATTTAAAAAGTGTGATTCTCCGCTATTTAAAAGAATTTTTTTCCTATTTGGAATCAAAATTTCACGCATGTTCTAATATAATAAATTAGTTGATAGAATTGAAAAAAATCCCTTTTTTCTACAATAATTCAGGTTGACGGAGTTTTGCCAAAGAGGTTGCGCGTCTTCTCTAGGAGTCAAAGGTTCAAGTCCTGGTTCGGGAATGGTAGTTCGGTGTTCTATCTATAAAGTGAATGAATGTGTCTTCTTGTAAAAAGGGGATTTGCAAATGAATCCGATGAGTTGTTTGCAAAAATTGTACTCTCGGTCCTAGTTGGCTCTACTACAAATCAAGAGACTCTCATTAGGCTTAAATCGCTGGCTACCTCAGCAAGTTTGTCCGTGACAAGTGCCATAAAATAGAAAGCATAATTCCAGTTAAAATCATGAGAATATTAACACACATGAATACACCATAATTCAATTGAAAAACTGGAATATATATTTCATTTTATCTTTTATCATGTTTCAATGGATAGATTATATAAACATTAACAAGTAAAACCTTTCATCTGGAAATAATAAAAGTACACAAAAACAGAAAACGCGCACACGGTTTTTTTCATGAATTCTTCGTTCCTTTTAATAGCCTTAAAGGCACGAAGAAAAGAACCGCTGTTTAAAAAATTGAACTCAGAAATCATTATGAAACAAGCTATTTCTGTATTTTTAATCAACCTGCAAACGCCGAATCTGGCCCTCTTTTTTTAATTCAAAATCTTGAAATGTCCATGCCCGTTCAATTCAATACCAAATCGTTGAAAAAAGCGTATTCATTTTATTATCAAAGCTCTTATCGTGCATTTACATTGCAAGACAGACAAATACATAAAAAAGGCTTTTATCTCAAGCTATGGAAAGAGTTACAATAAAAACTTGGAAAAATTGCGTAGGGTGTCTAAAAAATTGCAAAGCTGTTTAATTCCTTACTCATTAGAGAAAAAGGGCAAATCAGTCCACAGTATGGTACACAATAATACAACGTTCAGAAACAAATTATGCTATTGATTTTCAAACGGTTGCACTTTTTAAACATTTTTGCGACCTTTCCAGACAAATTTTGTCAATTAGAATTTTACTTCTTCTTTTTTATCCAATACCTAATGAAACCTACAATAAAAATACATTCATGTGAGTGTTTTGGTTTGCTATAGAGCAATAATTATATATATATATATATATATATATATATATATATATATATATATATATATGAAATTATGAGAAAACTGTGCTTTTATCAACATACTACCATCCCGTTGATAAAAATTCAAAATTATTTTTTTAAATCAACACATACTGCAGAGTAAGTTTCGATAAATATATATTTCAGCTCATATTTCTATGAAATGAAATAAACATAAAATATGATCTTTCCTTAAGAAATAAGTGCAAAAAAAAAGGAATCAAAGTGGCCTTTGTAAATGTCTGCTTTGTTAAATGACTAATTGCTTTTATTTTAAAATAAATATTCAGTATATATTAACCAAAAATAAATTTACTAACAACTAATCTTGGGAAATTACATCTAACAAGAAAAATGATTTAAATGAGAAAAAATGTATGCGAAAGTCAATATTTATGTGAAGAATAACTAATTTCATATTTTTAGGCACTTTAAATAAAAAAATCCATTATTTGAAGTCTAGAATTAAATAAGTTTTGAAAATTTAACTATTACTTTCTTATAAAAAAATAAAACATATTAAATGTACTTCAAAAAGACGTTTAATCAAATAAAATATTCCTGGCTCTACTAAAAAAAGTTCCTAAAATACGTGATTGTAGATCATTCTATTGGCCATCTTTAAAAAAAATCATAAATGATTGCCCAAAGTTTCACATTTTGAAAAATTATGAATTTTTTTATTGTTCTAATATAATTATATTTAAAAATTTATAACTCATTCAGATTTTTCCACAGTAAAATTGGTATAGCTTTGGTTTTATTTGAAAGAGGGATTTTAATGTTTTAATGAATATTTCAATGGAATTGATTCCTTGGGATATAAGGACCAAACGGCTATAAGGTTTAGAAATCAAATTTTCTGCGAAAATGCATTTGCGCAAGGGAACAAAATATAATACTATTGTTTATGTCACTTAAATCCTTTTCAAAGTAAAACTAATATTTATCAGCGATATTTTTTTTTGCATATTCCTTAGGATATCGCATATATATTTAAAATATTCTGTATTGCATGTAAAACTTAATTCTGTACTCGTGTTTAAAGAAAAAAATATATATTTAGCTTTAGCAGAAAAGTTTGTCTATTAATTGTAATTAAATCTCATTCATTAAGTCTAAAGTTTTCATTTTTTGGGAGAAAATAGGAAATTAGAATAGTGCATAGTGCAAATAAAAATTCGGCGTGATTCTCTTTAATAATATGAAGTACATGATTATCAAAATTCGAAGTTTGAAAAAAAAAATTAGCTGGAATAAATTTTGAGGTAGATAATAAAGGTGAAAAGTTTATTTTTATTTTTAAATATAATTTATTTAATATTCATATTGTTTACCAGTATTCTTCGCCAAAACATTTGAATTTTATTTTCAGTCCAATTCTTTGAAAACTTACATTTATATTTATGTTTACATAATAAACGTTTTTGTAATATTTTGCATCTTTATATGTAGTTTCTTAAAATTATGAATTTTGGTAAAATTTTCTAAGAAATTGGTCAAAAAATAAAATCACAAGCATATATTTGATTATAATTTGGTATATTAATATGCACTGCTTTTTATTAGTGAATATTAATTAAAACATATTCACCTGTTGTTTCAATGCTTCAGAGTTTGAACACTATTATCAATATTATAGTGAGACCTAAACTCAATATTTTAAGATTGAATAGAAGGAAAGCAACAACTTTAGTTCAAGAGCTTGGATCTATATTTATTAGGCAAGTATATATATATATATATATATATATATATATAACCATCTTTTGTGCTTTCTTTTTTATTTTTAGCAACTTCCGTTTGTTAGACATACTTCAAAGCAAGAATCTTAAAAGGTTAGATCATTTTACTGAGAAAGATAATTTTTTAATTCATACAGCATTCCAGAACTTTTGAAACGTTGTCACAATTTATATTCAGGCAGAGGCTTATTAACTTCCGTGGGATTAAGACGTTCACTAAATTTTTGGTGAGAAATTTCAGTCATGTAAAGCACATTTTGTTTTATTTCTAACGTCCTCCAAAAGGGAATAATCAAATTTTCAAGTTATTTAATATCCTCATGTTTTAATACATTCTCTATTTCTTTGCAATTAGTCAACTTAGTACATTTTCATCTTCAACTCTAAATAAGTTATTTTATATTTTAAAGAAATCCTTTTATTATTTTTTTGCATTATTTTAATATTATTTTTAAAACTGAACCCTTAAATATATATTAAAAAAAACATCTGGCCACTTAAATTCCCACTACCTAAATAATTTAATACTTTTTTGAAGATCTGGTTAGACTCACGTAGATATAATTGTGTGCTCGACAAGAGTTTATTCAAAATCTTTTTTTAAATATGGATCAAAATTTAAAACTAACCTAATTATTTTGAATTACTATCCTTTTTTTAAGAAAATGACTTAGTCTCTATTAAAAAAAAAAAAAAAAAAAAAAAAAAAAAAAACTCAGACAGTGCCTCTCAATACTGACAACAAATTCCTGCTCGAGTGTGGTCATTTCGTCATTCAAGCTGTTCTGAAAAAAACCCTCCAGAGAGTCCGGTAGTTTTCATCTTCAATGTACATCTATTTAAGAAATTCTTCTTTTACCAACGGTTTTCATAATGTCTCCTTCGATGTCCAAGGGAATAACTAAAATATTTTTAAACCATCAGTGGTATTAGGTACTATTTAGAGTACTCCAAGTAATAATTATTGATATTAATTAATCTATTTTAAAAAAGCTATTAACGTAGTTCATATTGAGGGTTTAAGTTTTTAAGATTGCATCGTCAAGTTAAAAAAAAACATTCGTGGACTTCAGCATCTACAGGAAATTTTTATTCACTCTCATCGTCACGGTACAGCAAGCAAGTGAAAGGGGTTCTAAAAATAACCACGTTTTTTTTAAATACAGTTTTGTTCACAGTTAACACTGAGAGACAGTTAAAAGAAATAAAAAGTAAAAATACAACAACTGAATTATAAATTATGGTAAACATCTTAAAAATTAACAATAATCAATTGCCATGAAATAAAATAAGTGTAACATTTTTAATTCATTCAATTAATAGAATCAAATTGATTTCGCTACAAAGTTAGACACTACTGAGTAAACTGATCTCTTGCAATCAGTGTTTCAGTACAGCCATCTGGTGGCCAAAATAGTAAATGCAGTGTCCTAACATTACTCCCTTACCAGTAACTGAGTTACGATAATTAATCAGAGAATCATAGTAGGAGGAGTTTAGACATGTGTACACACAGAATTCCATAACAAGACATGCTAACTTTAGGAATAAAGATTAAATCAAAATCCCTGTGCATATATGAGAGCACATCCATAAAACAAATGACATACTGATTTCCATTTTTACATGAATTAACTGTGATGATGCTGAAAAACTATATATACATACTAAAAAACTATACAATACACAATACTACAAATTCATTCATACAACATTTCTAGTTTATATTTACATCACGTGTCATGTTTTCCAATGGCATGAAATTAGGAAAATAATAATTTGTAAACAGTGATGTGATGACATCTATAATTCAAAACCATCATACCTTTAATTAAAGAATTAAGTGAATATTTATACAAATGTAATTTCTAATTAGAGAGATATATCACAAGGATAATTTATTGCAATGCATATTATGGGGGTACACCTATACTACAATTTATGTGCACATGCTCACTAATATAACATTACAAATATACTATTTATCTATCATCCTTGATATTATACAAATCACTTGATACTATTTAAGATTACAGATGATAAATGCCACACAACAGAAATGCCAATTGATTAAAATATGCCTACTCTTACTTAAACAGAAATCAATAATACTGAGAACACATTAGGTAGAAAGTAATCTTTCATTAAGATAACTGAATATAAATAACAAGATTTTAAGTTAATGCACATTTTAACTTTAAAATAACAAATTCATGCAACTCATAAACGTTTATACAATACTCAAAATCATTTTAGATGTTTAATCTTAGAGAGGTAAAACTAAGAATAATAATATTTACATTTTTAGTCTTGGAATCTCACAGGCAATTTAATTGCTCTACCCCGTCGAGAAGTTGTCTGCTTATCAGATGAGGGTAGAGGTTTTAGTTCACCTGAATTCTCATCTGTTCTCTTATGTGGGGTTTCTGTATTGGTGTTTTTATTCTCAACCAACAAATAGGCTGGTTTCAACATGTCAATAGAGATGTTCACACTTTTATTTTTTATAAGCACTGTGAAATACTTGGGTGATCTTTGAACTACTTGGTATGGTCCTTCGTATGGTGGTTCTAAGGCTTTCTTTACCCTGTCAATTCGCAGAAACACATGTGAACAAGATTCAAGATCTTGATGAACAAAAACTTGCTTTTGATGACTTTTAGATGCAGGTACTGGTTTAACTGTTGCATGTACTTCTGTTATTCAGTTACAAAAGTAACTGAATCCATTTGGATGGTAGGTGGGTCAAAAAATTCTCCTGGCAGCTTGATATTTGTACCATAGAGCATTTGAGCAACAGAATGATTCGTTTCTGGTTTGAGTGAAGCTCTTAATCCTAGTAACACTGTAGGCTTGTCGTGAGCTTTTATGGCCCCTTTCAGTGTCCTATGTAACCGTTCCACTTTCCCGTTGCACTGGGGATGGTAAGATGTTGTGTGTGAAACTTTTGCTCCACAGACAGCAGCAAGACATCTGAAAAGCTGAGACCCGAACTGTCTTCCTTGGTCGGTTATGATGGTAGAAGGAACTCCAAACCTGCATATCCAATTCTGATAAAATGCTTTACAGACCACCTCAGCTGTTATGGTAGACAAGGGCATTGCTTCCATCCATGAAGAAAAACGGTCAATGCATGTAAGGCAGTACTCCATGCCTTCTGATGGAGGTAGAGGGCCAATGATATCAATATGCACTACACTAAATCTAGAATCTGGTACAGCATATTCACCAAACTTGGATTTCGTATGCCTGTTGACTTTGCACTTTTGGCACCGAATGCATGTTTTGGCCCATTCTTGCACATCCTTATTGATTCCAGGCCAAATGAATTTTTCGGCCATTTGTTTGATGGTGCTTTTAACTCCAGGATGAGAAAAACCATGTATTCGTTGAAACATCTGCATTCGAAAGTCCTTTGGGATGTACGGTCTGATATTTGACGTAAAGGTGTCACACCATAGTGTCTTTCCTGAAGGTAATTTTGAGGGTTTAAACAATAGTGAGGAATTTTCCTGCATTAGTTGGTGTAGCTCTTGATCATGGGCTTGTTTCTATGCTATAGCATCATAGTCAATGATGCAGACTCAATTCTTGAAAGTGCATCAGCAACTACATTATCTTTGCCTTGAATATGATGGATATTTGTCGAAATTTCAGAAATATATTGCAGTTGCGGTAGCTGTCTTGGAGATGCTTTTTCATTCTTCTGTTGGAATGCAAATGTAAGAGGCTTGTGGTCAGTATAGATGGTGAACTCATTGCCTTCTAACAGATGCTTGAAGTGTTTCACAGAAAGGTATATTCCCAAAAGTTCCCTGTAGTAGGTACTATACCTTCTTTGTGCATCATTCGACTTTTTAGAATAGAAAGCTATGGGCTTCCAACTCTTATTTTCAAATTGTTGAAGTACAGAACCCACTGCAAAGTCTGATGCATCAGTGCAAAGTGATAATGGAAGTCCAGATCTTGGAAAGGAAAGAAGAGCTGCTTCAGCATGATCAGCTTTACATTTTTCAAAGCTGTTTATGGTCTCCTCAGTCCATGGCCCTTTTCGGCGGTCATTCTTTTTTGCTCCTTTCAACAGTTCATGTAAAGGTGCCTGTGTCTTAGCAGCATCCTTCAAGTATCTGCGGTAAAAATTTATCATGCCAAGAAAAGTTCGAAGGTCATGAATAGTGGGTGGCAGCTTGTAATTCGTAATGGTTTCGACTTTCTCTGGCAATGGGCGAGAACCTTCAGCAGTAATAAGGTATCCCAAGTATTCCACTTGGTCAGCTCCCATTACTGATTTTGAAATATTGATTCTTAGTCCATATTGCTGGAATCTTTGGAAAATTAAATTCAGGTGTTCCTTGTGCTCATCCTCTGATGAGGAAGCAACAAGGACATCATCAAGGTAAGGAAAAACAAAGTCCAGACCAAATAAAACCTCTGTAATAAAACGTTGGAAGGTTGAAGGGGCATTCCGCAGTCCAAAACTCATAACATTAAATTCGTAGAGGCCAAATGGTGTAGTTATGGCAGTCTTTTCCTTATCTTTCTTAGCAATTGGTATCTGGTAGAACGCGTTCACCAAATCTATTTTCGAGAAAAAATTTTTATCCTTTAGAATGAAATGAAAGTCCTCTATTCTGGGAATTGGATATCGGTCCGGTACAGTAAGAGCATTGAGCCGTCAGTAGTCCCCACATGGCCTTAATGAACCATCTTTCTTGTTTACTAGATGCAATGGACTTGCCCATTGAGATTTAGCAGGTTTAATAATATCGTTGTCAAGCATAAACTGGAATTCCTGCTTTGCAAGCTTTAATTTATCTGGGGCCAGTTGCCTGGCCTTCGAATAAACAGGCTGACCAGTTGTTAGAATGTGGTGCTCCACTCCATGCTTTACAACTCTATTTACTAAATTAGATTTGGTTAAATCAGGGTAGGAATTGAGTAAGTTGAAATATTTAGATGCTCTATTGACTGTGCTTAGATTAAAATTTCCTTGAATGGTAGCAACTTCCCCTTTAGTGGAAAGGTTGGTCACACCATCAATTAATTTTCTATTGTGAAGATCTATTAATAAATGGAATTTTCTGAGAAAATCAGCTCCTATTATGCCACGATTAACTTTAGCAATGATAAATGGCCATTGAAAAGGGCGTCTTAATCCTTGATCTAGAGTCAGCATTTTTACACCAAATGTAGGGATTTCTGTACCATTTGCTGCATACAGTTTATAAGATGATACTTGGCACTCATTTTATTTCTTTGTCCAAGGGAGAATCGACACATCTCCCCCACTGTCCACAAGGAATTGGCAGCCAGTTCCAAAATCTTTAACGAATAACCGAGATTTGTGGCCTAAATTCTCGGCAGTAGGAGTCGCCGCAGCCTCTACTGCTGGGTCTGGTTTCTCGACTGTTTCCAACTGCATGGCTGTACACATTTATTTACTAGGCACTTTTTCCCAAATCTATAGTGAAAATAGCAGAATTTTCCCTCAGGGTTGTATCGCCGTCTTGATTTGCTCCGACTTCTACCTCGTTGACGGTGATGAGGGCTAGGGCTCCGAGAGTTCCGTTGAAAATTTAAAGTTGCCAGTTGACCTTCCAATGCTGTTATTTTAGACAGGAGTTGATCCATTCCAAAAGTCTCCTTCTGTACCGCCGCAACATCTTTCTCACCATCTAGAGTCATTTTGACGGTTCAGCATAAGAAAATTACACCAGTTATTAGGTACTATTTAGAGTACTCTAAGTAATAATTATTGATATTAATTAATCTATTTTAAAATGCTATTAACGTAGTTCATATTGAGGGTTTAAGATTGCATCGTCAACTAAAAAAAACATTCGTGGACTTCAGCATCTACAGGAAATTTTTATTCACTCTCATCATCACGGTACAGCAAGCAAGTGAAAGTGGTTCTAAATATAACCACGTTTTTTTTAAATACAGTTTTGTTCACAGTTAACACTGAGAGATAGTTAAAAGAAATAAAAAGTAAAAATACAACAACTGAATTATAAATTATGGTAAACATCTTAAAAATTAACAATAATCAGTTGCTATGGAATAAAATAAGTGTAACATTTTTAATTCATTCAATTAATAGAATCAAATTGATTTCGCTACAAAGTTAGACTCTACTGAGTAAACTGATCTCTTGCAATCAGTGTTTCAGTACAGCCATCTGGTGGCCAAAATAGTAAATGCAGTGTCCTAACAGTGGCATAAAAAACGCCAACAAGAAACCTCTATATTAGGTACTGTGTTTATGTTGTTTTCATTAAAAGAAAAATTGAAAATAGTATTGAATTTGTTTTATTTTTATATTGTCATTTTCAAATGAAACAATTTATCTTATTCTTTATGTTTCTTAGTTGTAAATTTCCAAGTATGCAAAGCTATTCAATTTCTTTTCTGTTCCGTTACTGACCTTTATTGAAACAAATACGAATGCATTTATATTTCACTCTCAATCGATTGAAATCTAAAGAAAAGTTGTTCTAAGCGTTTAGATTATGCCTTTTAGTGAAATGTGTGTTATTTTTTAGAATACATCAATTAATATTTTTATATATGCTTGCTTTTAATAGTGTAATAAAAAATTTAAAAAAGTTCTTTCCGTAAATAACTAACTTCTATATTAATCTAATGCTTTTGTTTTTTCTAAAGAATGTTGATGATTAAATTCTTTTTAAAATTTTATCAAATTTAATTACAGTTTTTAAAACAGGTTCATTGTTTACTTTTTATACCTTTCAAACTTTCTATCTATTACAACGAAATGAGACAGCTGACATACTAAATTTTATTGGAAAACTATTTTTTTTCAGTTGAAATTAATAATTGACATATTTTGAATTAAGCATTAAGTATTTTATCCTGCCAAGTTGCCTTTACACGTTACTTGTCTAAAATATTTTGAAATGAATAAATTTTGCGTATTTCATTATATATTTAGGTACTTCGGTGCAATAATTTTCTTTGTTGAGAAGTTGGATAAATAGAAAAAAATTGACATACTATAGAGACATTGTTTTTACTGTCTGAAAGCGTGAAGATTTCGTTAAATCTTTTAGTTACTTACTAAAATTAAATTAACATTTCAAAATGGTTTATCTTGGAAAAGGTCGATGGGACGATTTATTGGTCTTACCTGCAGAATTTAATTTAAAAGCTGATCAATCTATGAATAATGGACTATGCACAATAAAAACTAATGTACTAATCTCAGGAATTCGTGAAGAATTTACATAACAATTAAAATAAGAGGATGAAAATTAATATCTAGATTTCAGCAAAGCTCGGGGGTAAGGGTCGTATACCAATGCTAATATTTGAAATGGTTATTAATGATAACATACAAGGGCCAATACTCGTGACGTGCTGTTTCCTCGAAGTTGATAAACGGCTTAGTGATAATCTACCATCCGGGGGTCATTCTATTATGACATAAAAAATGCTCGTATTTCTCTCTTGTTAAAGGAGATTACATTTGACAATTAAATTACAAAAAAAAAGCTGTTGTGTAAGGTCTTGACGTGCTGCAAGGATGTTAATATAACGTAAAATTAAAATTTTGCTTAATTTTTGTTGAATTTTGATGTGTTTTTTACGAAATAATCAACTTTTGATTTTTAATTTGTAATAGAGAGTAAAAGTTGCCTTTTAGTATAGATAAGATGAATAAAAATGAAAAACAAATAATAGAGAATATCATAAGGTGCCCCAAACACATTGAAATTTCCTAAAAATAAACTTTTAAGGAAATTTGAGTGCCTTGATTATGAAGTATAAATCTTTAATTATTCATTGTAGTATGAATAAATGTATAAAAACTGTTTTACTACTGCACTAGAAAGGCGCTGAGTGGTTGACGGCCATTGTTATTGAGAGAGTGATGGAGATTTGTCTGTGTCCGGTGAAAAGTAAAGAGCTAGTTTCAAATCAGAAGCTTTGCTGAGTTCAGTTGAGTTGACGTCTCTCTTCAGTCTATTGTGTAACTGATTAACATGACTTGCTAGTTAGTTTGAGCTTGTACTCTTTTATGTGAGTAAAAAGTTAATCTAAATTTGTGAATGTAAAACAAATATCGGAATGTTAGCTTTTTGGGAAATTCTACTGACGAATCTATATTATATTAGACATAAGCTTAAATTTATTTCATAGAAATATCTTTCTGTAAGCAAAATATGTGACAAGTTTGTTCCCATTATGGAACAAATATCGTCAAGAGAGAATTTTTTAGTTGCTTCTAGCAAAATAATTTCACAAATGATATGAGCTTATCATGCTAAATACAGGAGTTTATTAAAATCTAAAGGTAGAAAATATATACAAAAGTTTAATTCCAACCTAACAGAACTTAGAGAAGACAGACGTTTATTAGTGGTGGATATTTTTGAACCCATATTTTTCAATCTCAGACCATGATCTCAATTTGCATACGGTTGGTGCATGCTTTACATAGTTTTGTTGGCAACACTAGAGATGTGTCAGACATATAAAAGCTGTATGTATTTTTGCGTTGTTGTTGATGCTGACTTCTCGGGGAGCGAGTGAACGTCTAAGACATGTACCAACCGGGGTTCATGTAGTATTATGCTCTTGTTTATATTACTCGAAGAAACGAGTTATTTTTTTAATATAACTGATTAATAAATCTATATTTTAAGAAACCCGGCTCCTCATTATAAAAAATAGCCGACAACAACTTGGAAATTCAATCGACTGTTAGACTCCAATTATAGAAGATGTCTTGTAGAAAAGTTTGCTAGTGCTAGTTTATTAGATATCGGTGGTTTGTAAATTGCTAGTTATGGAATAAAAGGCTCTGTACGATGAACGTTGTTACGGGAAAAGGGCTCTAGGTTATGTTGATATTGCTAACAAAAGCGGTTTCAGGGGAAAATGCAAGAAAAAGAAAAGAACCACAGAGAATAGTTAAGTGTAATCTAGAACGTGCAAAAAATATCAGTACATTACGAACGATTGCTAGCGAAGAATAACAGTGCTCTTTATAGAACGAAGCAAGAAAACCAAATCCATCAAATAGATAAGTAGCTATAAATCTACAAGTACCTCCGCAAGTTAATATTAAATTAAAACATAAAATCGAATGTATTTGAAGCTCAACTAAATAGTTTAGGGAATTCGGTTATTGACTTTCAAAGTCTTCTTTGTTACATGCAACTCGTGAAAGGAGTTGCAAGACTGGTGAAAGAATCGGCTCAAAATTTCTGTCGTTAAATCTCAAAAGAAGGACGCAAAAGAGCAAAAATGAACTCTCGTGAAAATACTTCAAAATTAATTTTAAAAAATGTTTAATATTGTAATGAAGGAAAAACTTTTTGCATTCTAAGACATTTGGAGATGAAAATATGTGATTATATTTAGTAATTAATAATTTTTCCAGGTCTAATTATTATACCTGTATTTGAAATTATCTTCTGTCACATGACATGTACGAAGAATTCATAGAGATTTTATCAAAGTTTATATATATATATATATATATACTGAACAATCGAAACTGAAACAATCGAAGGGAGAGCGATTGGGGACGGCGTCGTAAAGCTTGGAGCCATACGGGTTAGTTTGGCGAAAGGAATAATCTGGTAGCTGCTGGACCAGTTCCTCTCTCGGAAGAGAAGCATTTCGCGGGAATAGCGGATTCTCGCTTGTTATTAGTGAGCTGTGTTTACGTTTGTTGTTCACGTTGGGTTATGGAGCTTGCTGTGACTTACTGTTTACTGTGCTATACGTTGTTTTGCAGTCTTTTTTCATTATGTGCAAGGTTCGCACTAACGCTGTAAGTGACTGTTGAGTGCTGGATTGATTCTATCTGAAGTTTCACTTTATCACGTCATCCGAAAGTCCATTCAATCCGAACTCGCTACGCTAAAAACGGAACAACTGGGGTTATAAGTGGTATTGAATAGTGAAAACTAAAGTGATGGAGGAAGCAGAGAAAACGAAATTCGTACAACTTTTTGCTTTCATTAAAAAATGGATAAGAAGACAAGGCCAGGCTAATATGGTTGAAGCATTCAACACCAAAGTGGATACTTTGGCCAAAAAGGCTCAAGAGAAGGATACAAATATTCGCATTATTCGGCAGGATTATGAACAAAATAATGAAATTATCCGTAGAGTTGAAGAGAAATTTGATGAAAGATTGAACACATTTGAACAAGAAGTTGTGGAAAAAAGGGAATGGAAGATTTACAGATAAAACCTGAAAATCAATCCTCGAATGTCATAGAGCCCGAAATAGCTCAACATATGCCTGCTATTCCTAAATAAAGAATTAAAGTGTCCACTTACGACGGAAAAACATCTTGGCAAGTCTAAAAGTCTCAATTCTCCATCGTCGGAGAAATCAATAGTTGGGATCAAGCCACAAAGGTTCGTCAACTGGCTGTATCACTACGGACTGAAGCTGCTGATATTTTGAGAACTATTCCCGATGATCAACATTTGGAATTTGATGCTCTTTCAAACCCTCTGGAGTGGCGCTTCGGAGAAAAATGCGTCAAGGTCTATTGCATTCTTCAATTAAAGACTCGGCAAGAACGATCAAATGAAAGCCTACAGGAGCTTAAAGAAGATGTAAAGAGACACTCTCAACTTGCCTTCTCCGACTGTCCAGCCGAGGAACGGGAAACACTGGCCCTGCAATATTTCATTGACGTAATGAGGAATCCAGAGATACAAAAGTTCATTTGAATGGCTGAATTGAAGGATTGGAAAGCAGCTTTGGTTTATTCCATGAAATTTCAAGCCGCTCTACAAACCGCAGGGAGGATTCGCCATTTAGTAAGACGTGCTACAATCCATGATGCATCGGATCCTTTGCTGCAAAATCTATTTGAAATGATGAAAACAGTTTGCCAATTTATCTAGAAAAGAGTTGAAAGGCCAAACAAACATGGCAAGATAACTGTGAAGTTTGGTAATGCGTCGATGAGGGCCATGCTCGAAGGAATTGTCCTGTAAGCTTAGATAAACGGGATAATGATTCTTCTCTAAATTCAGAGTTTCAGAGATATCTTCCATATGTGACGTTGAAAAAGGTATATTTGCTGAAACTTTCGTCAACGGAATTCCTTGCCTAATGATCGTTGACACAGGAGCCAACGTAACCATCATGAGTAGAGACGTTGCAGAACAACTCGGAAGGAAAATGGTGATTGAGAAAATGAATACTGAAGTTAGATTTGGGAATGCTATTTATAACGATTTTGTGTACGTAGCGGAAATTACAGAGGATTTTATACTTGGAATGAACTTCATAATAAATACGATTTTGTAATCGACTTTAAGAATAACTCCCTTCAGTCCCCATCAAAAATCGAGACTCTTTTCCATTTAGGTTCTGGAAGAGGAAAGGCAGATGCCTCATCAAGAGAGCCCTGCTTCGAGTGTTGTCACCGTTGCTCCTTTGCTGAAAAGAAATATAGGATTGATACACCAACTGGGCACCAAATCACAATAGCCATCCCACCTCAGAGGTGATGAAGAGGTTTGCAAGGATCAAATAAATGATCCTGAAATTGAACCTTTTATGGGATTTATTCAATCGAACAATTCAAGACCTCCATGGAAGGACATTTCGAGCCTCAGTACTGGAACTAAACGTTATTGGGCTCTCTGGAATTCGCTCGAAATTAGAAATGGTATCATATAGAAAATGAGAGTCCGAAGACGGGAAGTCAGTTAAGTGGCAACTTTTACTTCCTCGATCAAGGATAAATCAAGTACAGACGGAGTTATACAGCAGTCCAGTAGGTGATGACTTCGAAGCCACGAAGACAGCTCGTAATGTCCGGAAGCGTTTTTATGGGAAAAACATGAAAGAGGATGTTCGAGAATGGTGCAGAACATGTAATGGCCGTAACGCTCGTAAATGACCAAAAACACGTAGTCGTGGCAAGTTAAAATGATATGATGTATGTGCACCATTTGAGAGAATCGCCTTTGACATGTTAGGACCTCTTCCTCGGGCAAACACTGGAAATAAAATAGAACTCCGACTGTCCATTGTTCTTCTGTGCGGGTTCCCACCGGATACGCCTTCTTCGCCTGTGGATTATGTTCAAGAATTCCAGGCTTGCTTAGAAGACGCACAAGGGTTTGACTGAGATCCGATCAACATAGTGACGGAGAAAATGAAGACCAGATACGGAACTAAAGCAAATGGACATGAAATCAAGGAAGGTGACAAGGTATGGTTCTGGAACCAGGGTCGACGAAGGGGACTCTCCCCGAAGTAGCAGTCTTTCTGGGAAGGTCCGTATACAATCCTGAAAAGACTGAATGACGTCGTGGTTCGAATAAGGAAGTCAACGAATTCAAGGCCAAGAGTAGTACATTATGGCCGGCTAGTCCCTTATTATGGTAACTTGTGAAATACTTAGTTGCAAACATGGTTTCCTCATTTATGTAAATATGACCTGTATATTTGTAAATAGTGATCTTTATGTTAATTCTTTTTCAATGTTTATGTCTGAAATTTTATGTCTATATTATTGCAGCTTTAGAGGGTCCTCTGCCCAAGGTCTATACTGCCTGGGACGTGCAGTCCTTGAGGAGGGGGCAATGTTACAAACAGGAGAACTCAGTTGAAACGCGAGAATAGAGAACGATTGGTTATGGCGTCTAAAAGCGTGTCGCCAGTCTTGTTGGTTTGGCGAAATGAATAGTCTAGTAGCTGCTGGATCGATCGTGGGGATTTCCTAAGCTTCGCGTCTTTCTCGCCCGGCTTTATAAGGACGGGCTACCGTAATCGGCATTTCCTCTCTATTTTAAAACTTCAATTTTTAGAAGTGTTTCACTGGACTAGAGGATTCTCGCTTGTTATTAGTGAGTTGTGTGTTACGTTTGCTGTTTACGTTGTGTTATTGAGCTCTCTGTGACCTATTGTTTATTGTGCTATACGATATCTGTTTTGTAGTTTGTTTTTATTGTGCGTAATGCTTACATTTTCGCTGTAAGTGACTGTTGACTGCTGGATAGTTTTTATCTGAAGTTTTACTTTGTCACGTCATCCCGTAAAAACCTGTAAATAGCTGTAAATAAATTTGTTTGTGCTGTCCCCAAGTAAAATCCATTCAATTCGACCTTGCTACGCTAAAAACTTATATACAACTTATATACTTATATAAACTTATATACAAAACTTATATATGTCCATGACGTTGATTATCTTAAAATTGGTAGAATGGATTCATATTGAGAGGAATGTCAAGAATGATGATAAACTAGTATAGAACTCATTACTGTTTACTTTAATTAAGATATTTCTGGCAAAAAATGAAACAAAGGAAAAAGGGTGCGTTCTAGAACAATTCGTGCAAAAAACGCAAAGAAAAAAAAATTAAGAAAGAAAATAGAAAGGTGGGAAAAGCGATGAAATCATCAAACGTAAAAGGAGGAAAGTAACAAAACTTATTAAATTGATAATGTAAAAAAAATGAAAAAAAAAGAACCTTTCACACAGAACCTTTCACAAAGCTCTTTCACACAGTGTTTAACGAAACAATTCTTGTGCGATCTCAAGTGTGGATCTTTCTAACATATGGGATGGCGTGGTTCTTCTGCTTCGCAAACATTTTGAAAAGTTTCGTTATATGTTTTATCTGCCCAGTAGAGACACCTGAAATTGAAGTAAACATTTCTCATATAGTGATTTAACCACGGATCCTTATTTTTCTCAACCGCATCTGGCGGCAAACCATAGGCCGTTCCTGATGGTATCTCTCGCGTCGATGGCACAATGATTTTTTTCTATATTGCTTCACGACTAGTTTAGAATTCGTGACGGGTTGTGAAATGTCTTTGAGGGGCTGTTATTGCTGTGGTGGCAGTAGCAATATTAGTATTAGTAGTAGTATTACAAACTCATATCACAACACCACGGTTTACCCCGGCTATTGTAATCAGAAGTTTATTTTAACATCATAATTTAGCAAAAATTGAAAGTTTTAACTCATGAACAGGGTGACTGAGGAGCAGCAGCAGCGGTCAAGTGACGATCTCGTGGTTCATACAAATTATAGAAGTAATATACCATCACAAAGAATGAGCTGTAGCAGTCGGATAAGGCTGTCGTGGTCTCGGAAAGTTGGAGTTAGCAAGAATTGAGTTTCCACGATAATCGTTATTTGCATGGTGACTGCATGCGACAATGCTGCAAAAATGTTTTCCTCACTGACTTTGATACCTTTTGAGAGTGGAAACAAGTTTCTAAAGATATAACGGATCATAAGAGTTCGAGACTTATATAATGTATTTATATAATGACATTGCTCGTTCCTTATATGAGTAAAAGAAATTCTAAAGATGTAATATTTCTGAAAATTTTGAGTTGTCTGGTGATGCAACTATTTTTGTATCGTTTGCAGAAGTGGTCCATTCCTGCTGGACGAGTCGTTGGATGATAGATTTATAATCACCTCTTTCCTGCTCGACGAGTCGTTGGAGGAGAAATTTCAAGTTATATCTTTGCTGACAGACGAGTTGGCGGAATTATAGTTGGAATTGGCGAATTAGTAATGCTGGAAGGTATCGATGAGTTCACGGTACAGCAGCTACTGCTGAAGGAGGGCAACGTTGGAGTGTTTTCAGTAGAGTAGGATGATACTTGGGAACCGTTTACTTCGAAGAATAGTGCCCGATAATCTTCGAGAACTTTGCGGCCAACGGGATGTAAATTGGATCGAAATTGTATTAAAACTGTTCTGGAATAAGAGACAAAAAATACTTTCTCGGAAATATCTCAATGTGAAGGTCATCGAAGTTTGAGAATATGTCTTTGTAGTAGGCAAAATCATGGGTGATAAAAAAAATCAATGCTGCAAAAATGTTTTCCTCACTGACTTTGATACCTTTTGAGAGTGGAAACAAGTTTCTAAAGATATAACGGATCATAAGAGTTCGAGACTTATATAATGTATTTATATAATGACATTCCTCGTTCCTTATATGAGTAAAAGAAATTCTAAAGATGTAATATTTCTGAAAATTTTGAGTTGTCTGGTGATGCAACTATTTTTTATTAATCATTCACTATCAAAATGGAAAATGAAATCGTATATGGGCTTTAGAAATTTTGAGTCCTTTCTTTTAATTGTTCGTTTAACTCTCACGATACAATGTCTAATTATCATCGTCTTTGGAATATTTCACACAATAAAGTGTAAAATTTGCCATCAAACCAAATAAATTCTTTAGAAACCATCAAAAAAATTTATCTTCATCGCTACTTTTTAAAGTTATTTCTTAATAAAAAAATGGTGATGTTGGCAGTAGTTATTGGTATTTAGGCTTCTACTATTGATGCGACATGCATTGTAATTCTTCCTCGTTTGTAACAATGTCCAACTTATTGACATTTTCTTCTTCTTTTTCATGCATTTCGTCTCATCAGTGTTTTAGGTATCTTTTGGTTTCAGACCACCGAAATCTTTTGTCGGTTTCAAGAGGCGATAAAACCCTATTTATTTGGACGCGCCATTTCCATCAACTCGACCGATTTGATAATTTAATGACAGTTCTCGTTCCTTTCTTCTTTCCAAACGAATACATAAACAACTATTCTCTTCGGAATGAAACAAAAATACAATTCAAGGTGACAATATTTGTTTTTTTCTCACAGTCAATTTGAAACGCACTACCTGGATGGAAACAAGTGTCAAATATTTGGCTATCTCTCTTCTTCCGAGAATATTTTTATCCATTGATATGGCTCAATAGCCTGAATCAGATCAATATTTAGAATTCTTTAAAACTGCGCTTGATTTAAAAAATATCATTCTAGTTGTATTATGATAGAAAAACGAAAAAAATAATTCTTTGAATTGTGTTGCAGAAACAATTGTTTATTTAGGATATCACAACTAATTTACGTGAAACCAATTCTTTAAACTGTGATTTTGAAAATCGGAAGTAATTTTTTTAAAGAAATATTTCTCTATTTAGATTTGTTGAAATGTTAGAAACTAATCAGGATTCCAGACATTTCCTCGAGAAAACGCAGTGACAGAGAAATTATTATCATGAAACCCTTCTTTAAAAATGTGACTTTATCATTAGTTTCCACACTTCTGTAATATCACTATGGAATTTTATTTTTTATCGAAGTGCAGATGAATAGTGGACCTAATTTTCAAGAAAGCAAATTTCTCAGCTTCTTACACTACGACTTTTGCCCGTTTTGTCACAGCCGGCTGATCCAATGACAATTTGATGGCTATTGAGTGTCTATAAGCAACAATTTATTGTTCAGAATGGATGGACACTTTCTACATTTTCAAGATAAAATAAACTGTGAATATGGTAAGGTGACCTTCTATACCGATCATTCAATACCTCCTGTATTAGTCAAGAAACAGTGCCCATAATGCCTCTTTTCAGCCATCTAGAAAAATAAATTGAAAGTCGTTGAACATTTGAAAATGGCTGATTTTTCCTTACACGAAGGTGCATTTTATTCTTGCGCAGACAACATTAATTTTTCAACCTTCTTTGAAATTCAATGAGTCAATTATATGACAATGTACTGAAATTCTTTTTAAACAATAGGAAAGATCTAAAAATGAAGGGAAAAAATTAACGCTGCTATAAAAAGCTGTGAAATTTTCCTCCCTTACCCTATGTTTTTTGCCACTTCATGACCGAGGTCGGATTTGTAGGAAACATTTTATCTAATCTATCTTAGGTATTGCAACAATTCTTTTAAATATGTTTCAAAACTAGATGTTTTCCCAGTTTTATCAAAAGATACAGCATTACTTATGTCAAAAAGACTACTAACGCTGCAAATTAGATGATTGGCGATTCTGCCACGATGTTTTTTTATTTACATCAAATGCAATTTACTGACTGTTAGGTTTAAGCTGTTGACATAATCTCCAAGTCCAAGACTTTGTTATCTTCCTTTCCGAGAGTTCTCCAGTTGAAGAGAGTTGATCAAACCAGAACAGTTGTTGATCATCATTGAATTTTTGAAATTCATCAGGTATTTTGATGACTAAGATAAATTTGATGATGACAAATTTAAACAATTGTTCTTGTGTACATATTTTACTCTTTACTCTTAGCATGTTTACTATATAACTTTCCTTTCTCTTCAAAACTTGATACCTCAACTGGGCAAAAAACAATTATAAACTGACCGTAGTCTACAATCTTCAGATTCGTGATGTATTTTATGACGATGAAGAAATGTGTAAGTGTGTTGTTTATATCCTCCATAACTGGAGTGATGAAAAGGATTATAGCATAACCTCAAAAAGTAGATCTAATGAATGTTATGTTCTTTTTCAAAGATTGAGGACGAAACTGAAATATCGTGGTATCCACCTAAAATCCTTCCACTGATTTTGCTACCGAATAAGTCTTGATTTTTTTCATCTCCTGTTTTTTTTTGGGGGGGGGTCTAGGATAAAATAAGGATATCTTAAACAAATGGGAAAGGTTTTTGTGGTGAGGCCTTTTCCTCTAATATTTTAGGCGTTTTTTTTTACCAAGATCAGCTTTATATTGCTTGTAAGGAAAAGTTAAATATTGCCGACTCCCCCTAAAATAATTCAATCAAGTAAAACACCCAAAATATTCTTATTTGTTTGTAAAACATTTAAAAAATGGGGATTTCTTTTATTTACGGGGGGACATTCCCCCCAATAATTTTAGGGCTGTTTTTCAAAGATACGTCAGCTTTGCCACCATTGGATAGTTTCCTTTTCTTTTCACTAATGAAATAGTATTAGCAGTGTATATAATGATTTTTTTATTTAAATTATAAATGCTCTATAACGAGATCTATCAACTTTTAATTGAGTCGTGTAACTTTGAAATCTATTACAACAGGCTGTCAAAATCCACAGTTTCATACAACTGATTGTTTTTTTTTTAAATCATTGCATGAAACTGTTGCAGTGTTTCGTGTATCAGAGAAATGTTTTTTTTCTCTATGGAAGAAATATGGAAGTTCACTTGCCTTGTCTTGCCATTGTAGAGCTAGAAGCATGTTTATTTTTCTCTATATTTATCTTTGTTGTAAATGATATTGAAAGACTAGTATCTTCAGACTAATGATATTGAAAGACTAGTTTGATACTAGTCTTTCAATATCATTAGTCTGAAATTAGAAAACTAGTATCTAAGACTCTATCTAAGACTAGTTTGATACTTTGTATCAAATTGCTAAAAAAGAAAAGTAAGTCTATTTATTTTATAATCGTTGAAATTTAAATGGTTTCTTGCATTGCGCATCCAATGAGTTTATATTCAAGCAGACAAATTTCGGAGTGATATGAAATGGGTATGGTAACAAGATAGCGTTCAAAATTCAGTGATTTTTATTGTTTTTATTATCGTTTTAATACACACTGCTTAAAAAAAGTTTTCATTCAGGGAGTAAAAATTAAACTGACTTTGACAAAAAAAAAAAGAAAACAAATAATGTCACCAACTTGAATTGTAATAATGTCTTCTTTTATCTATTCATTTGGAATGAAGAAAGAGACGAAGACCTTGATTAAATTATCAAATTGCACAAACTGATGGAAATGGCACGTACCAAGTATATAGAGTTTTATCGCCTTTTGAAACCGACAAAAGATTTCGGTGGTCTGAAACCAAAAGATACCTAAAACACTGATGAGACTAAATGCATAAAAAAGAAGAAGAAAATGTCAATAAATTGGACATTGTTACAAACGAGGAAGAATTACAATGCATGTCGCATCAATAGTAGAAGCCTAAATACCAATAACCACTATCAATATCAGCATTTTTAATTAAGAAATAACTTTAAAAAGTCGCGATGAAGATAAATTTTTTTGATGGTTTCTAAAGAATTTATTTGGTTTGATGGCAAATTTTACACTTTATTGTGTGAAATATTCCAAAGACGATGATAATTAGACGTTGTATCGTGAGAGTCAAACGAACAATTAAAAGAAAAGACTCAAAATTTCTAAAGCCCATATACGATTTCATTTTTCATTTTGATAATGAATGATTAATAAAAAATATTTGCATCACCAGACAACTCAAATTTTTCAGATATATTACATCTTTAGAATTTTTTTACTCGTATAAGGAACGAGCAAGGTCATTATATAAACACATCATATGAGACTCGAACTCTTATGATCCGTTACATCTTTAGAAACTCGTTTCCATTCTCAAAAGGTATCAAAGTCAGTGAGGAAAATATTTTTGCAGCAATGCGTTTTTTTTATCACCCATGATTTTGCCGACTACAAAGACATATTCTCAAATTTCGATGACCTTCACATTAAGATATTTCTGAGAAAGTATTTTTTTGTCTCTTATTCCCGAACAATTTTAAGACAATTTCGATCCAATTTACATCCCGTTGGCCGCAAAGTTCTCGAAGATTATCGGGCACTATTCTTCGAAGTAAACGGTTCCCAAGTATTGTCCTACCCTACTGAAAACCCTACAACGTTGCCCTCCTTCAGCAGTAGCTGCTGTACTGTGAAATCATCGATGCCTTCCAACTAATTCGCCAATTACTAATTCGCCAATTCCAACTATAATTCCGCCAACTCGTCTGTCAGCAAAGATATAACTTGAAATTTCTCCTCCAACGACTCGTCGAGCAGGAAAGAGGTGATTATAAATCTATCATCCAACGACTCGTCCAGCAGGAATGGACCACTTCTGCAAACGATACAGATATGACGATGATGCGCGAGTCATGCAGTCACCATACAAAAAACTATTATCGTGGAAACTCAATTCTTGCTAACTTCAACTTGCCGAGACCACGACAGCCTTATCCAACTGCTGAATGACGGTCCAGAAAAACAATTTTCCATTGATTAGTTGAAACCACGAAAGCCTCGCCCGACTGAAGCAAATGATTCTCGTGGAAAACCCAATCCTTTTGAGCACTATTTAAAATGGCAATGTTATGTCTTTGTTATGATACTACTAATAATAATACTTCTACTACCACAACTGCCGCCAGCATGATTCCTAGCATTAATAGAGTGACGCCATACCGTATACAAAAATATGATCGAAATATGGCGAGAAGATTTAATCGTATGTATAGCAAAGAAAAGTGGAAGCCTTAAGTTGTGTATTTAATTTCATTCTTTATCTTTACCACTTTATATACTCACCCAATTAGTATGAATAAATATTATAGCAGTAAGTAGTTAAAGTTAATTTCATATCTCTATTAGATGTAATAAAAGTTTACTTCTAAATACTCAATAAGTAAAAGTTATTTATATCATTTGCTGCTCATTCCGAGCACTTCCAGACGAAAACATACCCTTTTCCATAAATACTGCAGTCTATGTTTTCCAGCTGTATATAGACAAAGCATTTAATATCAAATCATGGATATTATCGTTCCTAAATATATAATAGTACGATCCATTTGTTGTTATGGAATTTTTCGTATGTGCATTCCTATATCAAAGATTGAAAGAAACTGATTTTTCAGAGAATCTATAAAAATTCTCTTTTCGGAGAAATCAAGTAAAATTTCCTGTTAATATTGTTGTTTAACGATAAGATTGAACTTTAAGTTTGAAAGTTGGAGTTTGAAAGGTCTCGGAATATATCAGTTATCATAGAAATAACATCGATGGATTTTCTGAGATAGATGAGATTTCCTAAAAGAAGAGAGTCGAATTTCTTTTTATGTTCTATTAAGGACGGCAATATTCGTAAAAAAACAAAATTTAACTTATTAGAACTTCGACCATTCTACACAATTGAAATATTACGAAAATTTTTGGTTATACACACATGCATCATCAACCCTAGTAGGAACCATATTAGACACGACATTGCTATGCCAAAGAATTTCCTATTACATTCATTAATACGAAATTTACCCACATAACGTGGTCCTGCTTTGATCAGGAATTTTTCTATGTTTAGGTATACTTCAAAAATTTGATTCTTGAACTTTTGAGGAACTGAAGTTATATCACAGTGTAAGCTTTAATGGGTCAAAACTCAGGGCAAAACTTATGGGCAAATCTAGTTGTATTTTACATTATCGAAGATTTATAGCATGGAAATGTGTATGATTTATTTGGAGAATTTACATACCGTATAAATAATACGCACATGATGATGCATGTGCGTATTATTTATACGGTATGTAAATTGCATCATCAACCCTAGTAGGAACCATAGACATAAAAAATCCGCACTTTTGTAGGATATTTTATGTTATAATTTTGGTTGATTATCACAAGGGGAATTCATGTCTCAACTATTGTAGGTTATGAAGAAGTCTTGGTATTTATGAATATGGTTTACTTTGGAGTTGATTTTGCCACGTGAAAGAATATTTGTCGCAACTCTCCTGTACCATTCTTCTTCGTGACTTCTTTCTGCTTTTCTCATATGATATGAGAGAGTGAGTAGGGATTCTATGACACAGTGAATTTAAGATCATATTTCCCCACAGCTGCAGTAAGGAGAATTGACTAGGAGGAATCTGTATAGGTATGTCGGGAATGGGCCGTGTCCAGTGAAGAAAAGGACATTCGCTCTGTCCCAGTTGGCAGCGTAGAGAGAAACTTTTGGTATTATATTATATGTAGAACGGCCTGTTTCGCCTTCTTCCCATCCCTTTCACCATCTTGTCATTATATCGGTTTGGAGGATGTTCTTCAGATGAGGTTTTGGAAGATTCATTGAATTTCGATTTTAATTCGCTTCCATCGCTTCATTCCTGTCATAGCCTACATGTGCCTTGATCCATGAAGTTGTAATATGAGGATTTTTAAGAATAAGAGAGAAGGTATATCTTGCTAATTGGCTATTGGATTTTGAAGAGCTTGAGGCTTGTATACTTGCTTTATTGTCGACATAAATAGTGATTGGATCAGAAGAAGGAAGAGAGTTTGCGTAATTCACTGCTCAATTGAGTGCTAGGAGCACAGCTTGGAAGACTGTGTTTTCTTTCCATAGGCTGGTTGACCACTGGTATATGGTGGCTGCATCCTGCAAGACACAAAATGCCGCCCCAACTCGTGTTGAAGATTTTGGCCCATCCGTATATATTTCGAATCCAAAATTCTGAGATCCACCGTCTTCCAACGAAATTTGATGGGCATGAAGATGTTTGGAGGGGTGTGACGCACAACCCCAATTTCTGTATTCATACTCGCATGGGTTGATATGTGGCATATCATGATCGATTTCATGGAGTCTGTACACATCAGTCATTCTTGTAATCATCTAAAATTGTAGATGAAGAGGAGGCATGCCAAGGATAACTTGTGAAGAGCTGGAGTAGGTATAGTTTTATACGCTCCCGAAATTGTTAACAAAAGGCCTCCTTGGATGGAACAGAGCTTTCTAGCTAATCGAACGTCGGTGAAGTTTTTGTGCAGGAAAGTCCTTTCAATGACTTTCCTGCACAAAAACTTTCTGTGTCGATGTGTTATTCCACAGGATTTGTTGGATTTTTTTAAAAAAAATGGATTGTTGTTGTTGTGCTTTCAATGATAAGAACTTTAGGAGAGTATTCTGAATCAATTTGTCATCAATATAGACACCTAGGTATTTAATGGCGTGTGTCTGCATTATTTCTTTCCTCTCCAATAGATTCTGGGCCCTGTTGCCCATTTACTGAACAGAATAAAGTTCTTTTTCTTGGTGGACACTTTTAAATTATTTAAGCTAGCCGAAGATATGAAATGCGCTATTGATTCTTGCGTATTTTGTCCTAGATTTTCTTTTGTTTTCGCTTTAATGACCAGAACAAAATCATCGGCCAATACTTGGATAGTAGTATGGGCAGGCCGAATTTTGCTAATTAAATCGTTTGCCACCAAGTTCCATGGAGCTGGACCACTGCACGATTCTTGAGGGTAGTCTTACATTTTATCTCTTATGGCCCAGCTATCTTGTGCATTGAGAATTATTTTTCTGGCTTGTGGCAAGTTTCCAAATATGTTTCTTAAATTTTTGGGACATTGGTTTTTATCTAAATATTTTACTACTGAATGGTATTGTATATTATGAAACTTCCCATTGATATTCACTGAAAGGACTAGGACATTTTCTTTTTCCCTTTTTCCTTCATAAATTTGTTCCATAAGTTTTTTCAGAGCAGCATCTATAGATTTTCCTTCATGGAATCCAAACTGATTGTTGATGAGATTATTCGATTCTAGGAAATAGATAAGACACTCTGTGAGTAATTTTTCTAGAACTTTTCCAATAGTAGGCAAGAGAGCTATTCGTCTATACGATGTTGCAGATTTAGGGCATCTTCCAGTTTTTTGAAATAGAATTATATTGCTTATTTTAAATGGATCTGGGAATTTTTCTAGTAAAAGACATTTATTAAAAATATTCTTTGAAGAGGGACAGGAAATTCATGTTTATTGTTTTTAGAATTACATTATCAATACCGTCATATCCTGGTGCTTTTCCATGACGGAGATTTTCAATGGCCTGCGCTATTTCTTTTTCCGTGAAAAAGGCAATTATTAGAATTGGAGGTGATTTTATGTTTTTAAAATGGAGTAAAATTCGGGAATTAAAAAAAATTGTTCTAATATCTCCTGGCCTATTTTCAGATGCTCTCCTTCTGGATTGATATTTTTCAAGACTGTCAATTGTAATGGTTGCATTGTTTTCCTTATAGCAGCGTTAAAATGCTTCCCATAATTATTTGAAGCTTCAGTGCATAGATATTTCCAACCAGTATTTTTGGCTCTTCTGGCTTTCTTCATATATTTTTTGCTTCTATTTTCAACTGCAAATATTTTTCTGCTCTTTCTACTGAACTTGATATTTGGGCCCTTCGTCTCAATGCTTTAATTTTTTTTCTTTTCTCTTTCTAATTTATATGTCCACCAAGTTGTGTTTTCAGTCAATGGCTGGTTCTTGATTTTAAATGCTTTCTTTCTGGCTTGATTTATTCTTGTCTGAAGAAGGGAGGTAAATTCATTTAGTTGTTGTTGGCTATTACAGTTCTTAATTATGTTAATTGATTTTTCGACATGAAACTTAAATGTTTTATGGAATTTTTTATGGTTTACATGGTGAGTTTTAAACCTATTGAAGATGTGGCTAGTAATTATGGTTCTTATTATTGTCTGAATAAAGTGATGATCACTAAACGAAGGTTCTTCAAGTACTTCCCAGGAGGCTGTCTAAGGAATCATTTCCTGTGAACAGAATGTCAAATCGGGCCAACCTTTATTTGTATTTCTTGTTAAGGTAAGTAGTGCATCTGACTTATTGATGTAAAGATTATTAGCCAGTAAGAAATGCATTATTGCATTTCCCCTACTGTTGGTGTCATGGTATCCACAAAGAAGATTGTGCCATTCAGATCGGCTCCTACCACAAAGTTTCCATTTCGTAGGATCCTTATAACATCCTGGATCTCTAGCAAAATTTCATTGATATGCGCTATTGGAGATGAATAAGCCGAAATGTGTTATAGAATTGTTCTCAGAATTGAGTTAGACCGCTATAGTATTTTCTAAGTTAGCCACTGTAATTACTTTATGTAGGGCTTGTAGAATAAAATTTACTGCTTTATTTTATGTAAAGGTGAAAGTTTTTCAATACATTGTCAAACCTTGTATTTTATTGTTGTACACATATGGCTCTTCTACCAGGAGAATGTATGTTTTTAATTTTCCGACAGCAGGATGAAGATGAGTGGTTGCTGCTTTAGCTCTGCCAAGAAAAATTTGTAGAATATTTAAATTTTTATTGCATGAGAAGGACGCATTCAAAGCGACATTAGTAGTCATTAATAATCTCTGGTCCGTATGAATGTTGTTAGCGCGTTTTGGTAACAGAGGCATCGGGGATCTATAGCCATATGGCGGGTGTGCAACTTAGTTCCTTTGAATCTATTCGACTCGGAACAGTTTATACAGAACTCCTTAGACGTGCACTTTCATGTGTTGTGTCGTCCACGGCAGCAACCACAGAATGGAATATGATTTTTGCACTCACCCAAGTTAGCTGTATGGGTAAAATCTTGCCAAGTTGAGCAACGCTTGACGTGATGAAATTCCCTGAGATGATATATTTCCCAATTAATAGTAACCCTTTTTAAGTTTTTAAGATAATGAAAAGTCTCCCTAGGAGCTTCGAGGATGAGATGGGAAGTGTTCTCAGTTCTGCCTCTCATTTTAAAGCAACGTTTTCAATCGTCTAGGTTTTCAGTAAGTGCACGAATAGCCCTTTGAACGTCTTCAATTGCTATATTGTTTGTTACATTATATATTATAAAGCAAGGATGTCTCATACCAGGTGTTTTAGTTGTTATATTTTCAGTAATAGCTTCTTTTTCTTTTAGGATTTCTATAAGCTTTTGCAAGTCTTCTTCACTTTTGTATGTGCTAGTTAGTCCTTCTTTCTAAATTTGTTGAACTGATTTTATTTTGACCACTATTTCTGACTGCTGAAGCTCCTTTTTAAGAAGGTCCCCTATGTTTGTATTCGGTGTTTCTTCTTTTGGATATAAAAGAATTGTGATCTTGCTTTTAGATCTTTGCAATTCCTTCATAGGACGAACCTTTTTGTTCTTAATTTACTGGCTGAGTTGATTGAATTTTTGTGAACCGTTCAAAACCATCAGCTTGAGAAGATGCTTAAGCTTCTGGTTTTTTGTTTGATATTCTAATATCCAACACATCCAGAATGCTGTTAGCTGCCTGCAGTAGAGAGGGTGTAAAGTATTTCTGTATTTTGTTCCCCTTCTTGAGTTTCGTTCACCATTGACCACTTCTCTCAATTTAATTAGTAAATCCTTGGTCCACATGTGTTCATACATTTGTGGTAAAACTAAATTAGACCCAACAGATAACTGTGACGAAATCAAGTTTTTTCTTTGTCTCATAGAAAGAGGGAAATTTCCACTGACCTCTTTGTTGGAGTAGGTTTGCATTGCATTTGTTTATGTGGCAGTTTCTCATTCATATATTCATAGATACATTCCATTTGTAAAATATAATCTTGAAAATAAAAAGAGAGAAAATTTGAAAATCGAGTCATTAAATGTTAAAACAAACAAAGCATATTATATACAATCATAATAGCCTAAAATATTTGATGTTTTATATATATTTATTTATTTTCAATTCCATGTATGTTTTCCCAGGATAACTAAACGATATTGTTACATAACGATACTACCTCACAGAAAAAATCAGAAATATAAAATATATTTACTACAAAATATACAGAAGTACTCTCATTTAACACGTTTAAAGTAAACTTAGATAAATATAAAAACAATTGTGAAAAATCATATTTTTATAAATGGGAGTTATATTATATTTATTAGACTATTAAATGGCCGATTAGAGACCGTAGAAAGGGAGATTAAGTTATTCAAATCAGTGGAATGACAAATTGAGCAGTGAAACCGAGACAATAGTTGGAGTTTTTTTATTTTTAATACATAAATTCTCAAAACTAATCACATGCAATTTAATCATCTTTGGAATTGTTTATACTAGAAATAAGTTCTATACATTTTTAAAAGCCATTTTTTCTTCTTTGAAATACCATTAAGAAACTAAAGTTTAGTTTGAGTTACAATCCTAGGTGAGGTGAAGATTTAATGGCAGAAAGCAAATGTATCAACAAGTCGGAACCAGCTAAATTGTAATTTCGGTTTGTAAGAAGACCGAAAGGGGATGAAAAAGTAATTTGTGAATAATGCGAAATAAATAATTGTCGCAATCTAATGTAAAATGTAAATTTAATTAAATAAAAAGAAATTAATAGATTTTTATTTTGTCGATTCCCTTTCATGGATAATTTTTTCATTGTCATTCCCATAAATTTTGGAAAAAAGACGAAATTAAAAATGTAAGATTTGTGTTTTTTTATCAATATATCTATTTTTTTAAAAAAACTAAATTAAAAAAAGAGATTTATTCCTTATGAATTCTTGCCACTCGGGATACCGTTGCGTAGGTAATAAAATAATGAAGAACAACCTCAGACATTTTAAAATAAATTATATTGAAACACATTCTTCATGCGATTCCAATCCAGTTCTCCGTACAATACTCGTTTCTCTCCCGGTCAGCTTTAGAGGGCGTCAGAGTTGTCAACAATTTGGTTTATATATAGACGAAGGGTTAGAAAATTTGAAGTTATGTCTTGAAGCATTTCTAAGATTACGATAAAAAAAAACTTTTTTTCTATAGAAAATAACTGAAAATAAATATTTAAATTTCTTGACACTGAGCTCTACTAATATTCGATATGGTGTGAAGGAAAGTGTAATGAAATCTATGAATGAAATATAACTTATTAAATAGATGAATGAATAAACAAGACTTTTAAAGAGATAATCCTATGAAATGAGAATGGATTGAGGTTTTAATTTACGATAAGTATACAAGTGAGAAGATTTTTTTCCCTAAAATGATTGGATATAAAGCAAGCAAGCGCGAACAGAAGATTTTATATAAAACAAAAGTAATGTACTTTTTGCACTTAGTGTACTTTATTTTTAAACATCTCAAAAATTTGCAACTGACTTTGCTTTGTTGCAAATAAAAAATACATTTAGATAATACAATAAAAAATTATTTATTTAAACATTGTTGTCTGATGTTGATAAATGTGCGCTGTCTGTTCTTAAATACAAAAACTTTCCTCACTTTTGTATTTCGGTTACGATGGTGGATATCGAAAAAACTAAAGATAAGATGTGAGATAGAAAAAAAATATTTATATTTTATTTAGCAACTTAGTGTGGTCAAACTTTCAGTGAATGAGGTAAATCAACAATCTCGGATAATCAACACATTTTAAATACAGGTGGCTAGGATAAAGATTTTTGACATAACCGGTATTGAATATTTATGGCTCATGATTGGCTTGCCGTGTAGAGTTATTGATAACTTCTAGACTACATTGAAATTTTGAGGGACAATCCATGACAAGAAAATCTAATTATTGATGAGGTAAAAAATCAATTACATAGCCTTCTTAAGCCTCATTCCAACGACCATTTACACCTTCAGATAGCCGTATTTTGCAATCTTTTCCTTCTGTTGTGTTTTTTTGGGGGGGAGGGGTTCTTTGGTGTTTATTCATTTTACCAACGATTTGCATGAAGCTCCTGATCGAAGTTTAAGGGGGGGATACAATGGGTCAGATTACCCCTATATCCATAAAGGCAATGAACCATGGAAATGGAACTTTAGAAAGCAATGAGATAATGTGAAAAAATTAATTATCTATATGGAATAAATACATAAATTTTGAATAAAGATGAAAAATATTTTGAATAATATTATAGTTCAAACTAACGAGTAGAAAAGTCGAACTGAAAAAAGGGGCATCGAACAAAACGAAAATATAAATAAAGAATCATTGTAATTTGGTTAATATTCAAATACCATTTAAGCAAATGAGGATTTTGGATATTTTTTTCTGACCAATTTAAAGAAAAATTTACTTGGAATGTGAATTGTTTAGTTATAATGTGAAGCTACAATTCATGTAAAATACATTAAAATTACATTAAAAAAGTTCCTACTTTTAGGTCACTACATATTAGAATTATCATTTTTTATATTTTTGTGAGCATTTTTCATAAGAAGAAATATTTCTTTCTATTTCTTTAAAAATAAATCATTTAAATCGTTCGACTGGTTCCATAATTTAAGAGAAAAGTTAATAAATAATTTGTATTTTATTTTTATTTATTTTTTAAAAATATATATGCAGAGAGTGTACTCAGTTTCTTAATTATCTAAAATGACTTAAAAATGACTTTAAAAATGACTTTTGACATTGATGACTTCTGATATCGACCAAACAACAAAAAATTATTTATGTGACATTTATACATAAAACCTCGACATTAAGTTGAATGATTAAATGATGGTAAAATTATCTTATAAAGACATATAATTTTACATTTTTTAAAAAATAAGCAGACTTCATCCAGATTCTCAATCATACTACTTATGAGTTTCTTGATAATAACTTTTGATATCGATGTGAATTTAAAATAAAAGAAATGTATTTAAAGACCATTTATACACAAAACCTAGAAATTAAGTTAAATGATTAAATGATGTCAAAATAATTTTATAAAAAGAGATAATTTTGCAAATTATCTGAATTTTCAAGATGGTTACATTTTAATTTTAAATACAAAAATTGATGTGCACATTTTTATTCAACCTAATCATACACGAACAGAGAGTTTTGATATATGGATGTGTCAATTGTCTGTATTAAAACTGTCATTTAATTAATTTTGTGTTTTTAATTATTTTATAGATTTAAATTAAATTCATGTGCATAAAGTCACATGAATATTTATAAATATATAAGAGAGTCTTGTAGTTATTAGAATTTACTGCAAAAAGACACTTTATAATTGTTTCATATTTGTTAAAACACTGTAAATTTAATTTTTTCGAAGAGGTTATTTTTGTTAGCTATTTTTGCTTGTTTAAATCGTAACTTAAAAATTCTTGAGATAACAATCCATAAACTAATAATTTTTGTTAGAAAACTAGATATTTTAGATTTGAAATGTGAGCTATTAATTACATTTCTATGTATTTTAGTTTTCTCCCACTCCTATGGTACCTCTTATACGAAATCGTTACTTTAAAATTAGATATTGCAAAAATATTACAGAAAAGAATTTACTATTTCCCCTTGTCGTTTTTGATAATAATTATCTTTAAAATGTTGCATCACTTTATGCGAGTTACGTTTCCTATACAATGAAAGCTATGTATTGTCCTCCATCCAAGAATATACATCTTGAAAAGAGAGATAATTTTTTCAGGGAAATACATAAGGCACCATCTAAATTTCCTGTTCAAAGCATTTGATTGAAAATTTTCTTTCCAGCTGAATAGCTTGTCTATTTTGACAAGATACAACTGTTATTAACGAAGAAGACATAAAATAGTTCGAAAAATGAATTTGTCAGAAACAAGAAAGAAATTAAAATGCATTTGCGCATGTATTTGTAAAATATTTATATCTATTTAAACTGTGCATAGCATTTATTGATATTTTTTGTGATGCTCTTTTTTATTATTATTTCTGGCCTTGTCTCGTTTTTCATTTGTATTTTTACAACACTTTCTCAGAATTGTGTAATCACAAACAAACTATAAATCTTTTTATGTTAATCAGCATAAGTCTTCAGTTTCTCTTTGATAGTTAATTTAATTCAAATAAAGTTACTCCCCATTTAAATTTCGGATATTTCATTGCTTTCAACTTTCTTTTGTTCAATATTAAAATCGCCTACCAAATTTTGACCAATAAAAAGACAGACGTTGAACAACAGTTCCAAGAGTGTACAGATCAGGAAAGTAATTCAATGCATCTTCAATTTCATATTCATTACATCATTTAAATAACCGGTTGCTTATAGTCGCAGGGGCATGAAGTGGGGTTGAGTGCTATCCGTGCAAGTTAACTCATGTGCAGGAGTTGATACCTGCTGACCTGGAAGCATATAATTCCTTTACGCTACGATTTCTCGCCTGCATAGAAGTGGATAACGGGCGGTCATGGAACTTTTTGTGTTCTTAAAATGCTCTCTTCACTTGCATGGTTCTGTAAATACAAAAAATTGTATTATACGTCCGACTCATAATTCGTTCCAGCAACAGCCATAACCTCTTCATCCTGAAAAGGTTAGTGTGCAATGCGAAATGAAGGAAGCCTTTAACATAGGCTAGATTTTATTCTAGAAGATCACACCTGCGTGTACCTTTACCTGCATCGTTTCTAGCAAGCACTTTTCAGCAACCTTATTCTTCCGGCTCTTCTGCAGTGTCATTGAACAATTTTCTCTCATGATGTCGTTTCTCCTAAGACTGAAACTCCTGTGAAGCATCTGATGAATGCTAATTTTGATAGATCATGAGCCATTTTCCAACAACGTGGCCACTACGTTCCTCTGAATTAAACCTGTGTGATTTCTGATGTTGATGGAATTTGAAGAATGTTGTTCACAGCAAATGGATTGAGAAATTAGTAGACGTAAAGATAAGTATAACATACTTCATTCATTGTATAAGACATATACCCTCCAATCTGTTGCGGAGCAAGCCGTTCTGAGCTTCTAATTGGTAGCGGAATTAGGAGTAGGAGTTATGCCTTAAGAACTCATGCCTTAACCACCCATTAGTTAGGTGTATGTTTCCTGATACTTTTTTTTATTTTCTTATTATCACTTGTATAAACTTGCATTCTAGTATTTTCGCTAGTAAATTTTTTTAATACCTGAACTCTATTGTTTCTTTTCAGCTAAAAATATGCCTGCATTTAATGATTCCACTTTTGATCTCTTCCTTGACAGCGTCATCTATCGATATATTTTTGAACTACGTTTCTTCTTCGCAAAATTTTATTATCTCACAATTGTTCTGCTAAAATGTCAAATCATTCTGACCATTAATTTTAAAATGATATCGCAACTTTAATCATAATTACCCTGTACATTAAAAATGAAGCATTCAATCTCTGGCAAATAATAAACCGTAGCTGTATAATTGACAAATTAAAATAAGCATTGGTGATATTTTTTATAAAAATTCAAAACTAAAAAAATCAATACTTTTCCTACAAAATAGCATGTTCTTCATTAAAAAAAATCTGAAATTGATCGTGAAAAATAGATGTTTTAGAATTCTTGAACATTATTTTTTATGACTCGAGAATTAAAATTCTAACCATTCTGTCTTTTTTCACCTATAATAAACCCTTTATTCTGTTTTTAACATAATAATGAAACAGAACTCTGAATAACAACTTTCATGAATTCTGATCTTTCATGAAATTGATCAATTTTTTAGCTTTTATTATGAAGCTTATAACATAAGATGCACATGGTAAATGTCAGAGCACACGTGAGCCATATTTCCGTTGAACTTGTGAATCAATTAAATAAAAAAAATCAATTTGACTAGAAAAACGAGCTTCATATTCAAAGACATTAGAAATAAATTAGCATTGTTTGAGCAAAAAAAGCACTGAAGAACCAGAAAAACTGATACAGCAGATCGTGTGCAAATAATTAACCAATTAAAGTTACACGATTCGATACACAGTAGGGGAGACCGGGGCAAGTTAGCCCTTTGCTAATAGCGCAGGTAAAAAACTCTAGATTGCAGTAAAAATGAAATTGAAGTAAACAGAAAGTATGCCGTCTAACGCTCATAATTTTTCAGTCAGCTTCTTTAGGATCAGCAGAGACCAGAGGTAAAATAGTTTTTTTTCTACGAAAAGTGGATATTACGGCTTACTGGTTTTTCTTCTCAAATATTCAATGTTAGTAATGAAGAGATTATAGCATGTTGTATTCAGTATTTTGATATTTATAAGAAAGCATCTTGTGATAAATTAATTATTTCTGAATCAAAGTTGAAAAAGCACGAAGGAGCATGTAGGCACCAAGCCAGGTGGGGCAGGCTGGCCTTCCTCTTTTAATAATGCCGATGATTTATTGTTCTAATATTTTTTTCAGAACTATATATAGAAACTAAAAGATGGTTTCAAACTGATATTCTACCCTCCCCCCCTCTAACTTCTGCACCGACCCACTGGTGGGAGAGGACTGTAGAGCTAACCTTATAAGTCAAGTCACATTTACGATACCAAAGTCGACTTTTTGGTATTATGGTTATGTTACTTGACAACTGGTCCCAAAACACTATTGACAAAATGTTTCAAAAACCGGGATGAATATTCTTTGACTTTCAGCTACCTGCCAACAAGAAAACCTTTCAGCTTTTAGGAGGAGGCAGATTTCGCAGTGTATGTAAAAAGAGAATCAGATGTTTTTTTCGGTCGTAGTCCGAAAAAAGCACGGAATTTTTCAGACCAGTTTGCTATTCCATTAGAATGGAAAATACTTTATTCATTGGAAGAAAATTGCGAAGAAGGTGAGAACTGGCTCTGGTAATTTTAAAAAAAGGAACTCTTTTTTATCCATCAGAAGGCCAGAACAAGAAACTCGCCTCAGACCGACGATCTCATTTGATAAAACAAAAATTGTCACATTTTTTAAAACTTTTGACACCGTATTATGAAAAGTACAGTTTTTGAACTTCATATATATGGAATATGTATGACACATTTTATATTTGCAAAATTGTTTGTTGAAAATAAAAAAAGTCTCAAAATTCTCCGCATAGATTTTGAGTCAAAAGAGCCGCCAAGGATGGAAGGTGAGTTTCCTGAAGAAAAGTTCTAAAATGACAAGCGCATTTATTATTTCCAATAACGTTCAAATAGCAGTTACCTTATTAGGCTGATTTGAAATTGTTCCTTCACCGACTTTGGACAATGAAGCTACAAAGAGACAAAACAAATTTTTGAATTGTTAAGTCCATCTGAGTTCGTAATATATTGAGTAAATATTCCTAAATAAGAAAAAAGGTGCAATTTTTAGTTACATTTAATTATTTAAACATTTGTTCAATAAATAAGCCTAATTAAAATATTTGTTTTTATTTTCTTTTTAGTTAAATACTTATAGTATAATTAAAAAAATACAATTACATAGTGCCAACCTGCTCTGCGTATGGTGTCAAAGTACCCCGGTCCCGGACATATTGATACCGATGCAGTTAGCTCATTCAACACGATATTGTTTGTTTATTTTTTTAACCAAACTGTTATTCATTCCCTTCTATATTAGCCAAAGAATGACAACTATACAAATGATAAGAAAATATGGTGAAATACATATCAGCTATTTAATCATTACCAAAAAAAATTAGAAATATTCTCAATCAAAATTGTTGCTAGCATGCCCCGATGTCCCTTACGTGCATAAAAAACAGATCTCAGGAGGTTTTTACAAATATTCTTGCTGTTGCAATGGCTGATTATCAAGAGTTCAGTGATTTTCAACGGAGACGAATCACCGGTGCACGAGAGATGGGGAACAAATTTCTCAAAGTAGCTGTGAAATTTGAATTTTCAGGCACGATCTTTTGTAGGGTATACTCCGAATATGAGGTTTCCGGTAAAATTTCCTATCTCCGACAGCGAGACGGTTTTAAAAGACCTTAGCCGAACAGAATCTTCGACAGCTGAAAACAATCATTATACTAGATAGGCTTTCGAAAATTCCTTAAATTGTTTCAAAGTTGAATGTACAACCATCAACCAGTGTCAACGTAAACAATATACAAAGTTCTCTAACTGATATGGGCTTTAGCTGCAGAAACCATTTGTCTTATTTCTTTTTTTTTTGCACCATTGCTGCCTGAACGGCAGAAAGCCTTCCATCTCGCCAGGGCTCACCAACATCGTTATAGAAATTTTAATGATGAGAAAAACGTTGTTTAAGTTTGACGAGTCACGTTTCCAATTGTAACGAGATGATTGCAGTGCACGGGTATAAAGAAATCCCCGTGAATTCATGGTTCTACAAGGAACTGTTCAAGCTGGTGGAAGCTCTATGATAGCATGGGGCGTGTGCAATTGGTATGAAATGGGATCGTTGATGCGTCTATACTCGTCCCTGAATAGTCAGAGGCACGTTAACATACTTTTTACCCCTACATCTATTAATGTCCCTTGTGCATTCCAACAAACATGGACAATTCCAATAGAATAACGAACCTTCCTATAAGTATACAGTACCGAGTGGCATGAGGAGGACTCTTCTGAATGTTGTTCCCTCTCTTGGACACCTAATTCTTCTGGCATGAAAACTACCGAGCATATCTGAGCTATTTTGCAAAGTGCTGCCCTTGGAGTATGACCATCATCTTGTTCTCTCTTTGCTTTATGGACTGCCCTTCAGGAATTATGGTGTAAACTGTCTGTAAATAGTTGAATCCAAATCACGGGGCACATCTGGAGGCTATACACGATATTAGAATTGGTATACCAGTTTTTCTGCACTTCAATGTTATATATATATATATATATATATATATATATATATATATATATATAT
>JAOUZG010041477.1:5819764-5840191 GCA_026289955.1 Argiope argentata
CTATATATATATATATATATATATATATATATATATATAGGTTTGCCTTTTTAAAGTAATTAAGCAACTGAATGCGCAAAGAATCAGATCATGAATTCCTTCAGTGCCCCTAAAGATAGATCTAGAATGACAATTCTCATTTTAGTAGGATTATAAGACTTATTTTCATAGCATAACAGTAGAAATAAGAGAAAGTCTCAAAAAAGATTGACCTCACTGGTGGTGCACTTCATCCCAGCCCGTTTCCAATCCTTTCGAGACGATGAATTGATTAGGCTCATCTTTTTTTTTCTGACTTGTAAGAGTTTTTGAATACTTTCCAGGTTTTAGGAGCAGAATTATTTTGGATCAAATTTTCCAGAAATGGCGTGAACCATATTTTTATTTCATTCATCAATTATTCTTTTTATGAACTTAAAAATCTGTTGAGCTTTTTTTAAGTGAATAGAGGGATTTTGTTTTAAGAAACTAAAAAAAATATTTCTTAAATTTATTACCTTAAACAATAATAATTATTATTATTATTATTATTGAATGAATTTTTAATCTGCCTTTGAGAGATACGTTAAGGTTTTATTTAATCTGATAAATATTTACTTAGATTAATTCTCGTGCGTTTTGTATTTTTGGGTATATTTTCATAGTAGTTTTTTAATATAAAATAAAATTTATAAAGGCTTTTTTTCTGACTGTTCAGTAAAGTGAAGCGAGAATTCCTTTGTAAACTGAAGTGAATTACTTCTGGTTGCGAGCTTCCTCTTGTCAATAAAGAGTCGGGATTTTTCGGATGCGGTAGTGTGTTTTCTGAGTAAAGTTTCTTTTTAATTAATCAATGAGTATTCAATGAGGAGACGTGTGTATGTATGTAACTGAGCTACCAACACTGACTATTATAAGAGTTTATTTTAGATAAAATTCCTAGAAATGGTATTAATAATTCAAATATTTACATTTCATTCATTTTTTTCTTTAGGTAGTGCTCATTTCTAATGCATTCTGAGAAAAATATTAAAATGTAAACATTTTTTCCCATTTGAGTGAAACATTAATAAAAATAAAAATTATTTTTATATGAAATTATTATATGCAATTTCATTTTTTTTAATTTATCAGTTTTGAGTAAATATTTTCACCTGATTCAATTCACTCTGTTTTAATAAAAAGAGGCTGATAGAATATTCCTACAATAAAATGAAAGATTTATCATTAAAAATATGTATTTTTATTGAATACATTCTCACGCAATGAAATAATTCTCATTCTCGTTTTCCTATCGATTTCGGAAAGAACAAAATGCAAAAGTAATTTCAAATTCACTATTCAAATTTAAAACACAATGTCGTTAGATTCCATTTTAATGATTTTCAAGATTGAATTATTTTATAAAAATCTATTCTTGTACTAAATTATTAGTTTTTAAGTAATTTTTTATATACTGTAAGATTTCTTCTTAAGCCTTTTGAAATAATTTCTAATATTTTTAGAAATGGGTATATGTTTACTTTTTTATTCAGCTTCTTATTCATGATATGGGTTAAAATAGTCAATTAAATCATATTTAAGATTTTTATAATAACCTACCTAATGTGTACCCGAGTCTATTGAGATATCTAAATTTATAATATCAGTTCCATTTTCCCCCCATTTGTTTAGATAGTAATTCTGATATAAATATTCTTAGAAATCTTTGCTCGATTTTCATATTTTATCCATTCATTTGCTTGGAGATCTGCGATTGTGATACGAGTCTTGTTAAAAATCGTAAGCATGCAAAAGCTGGAATAAGAAACTGTATTTTTTTGGATCCTAATAAATATATTTTTTAATATTCTTAATTTATTCATATATTATTTACTTATTTCATCTCTTATATTTCATCTTTTTTTTAAATTTCAGCAACAGAAAAATTGATGGTTCTTCATTGTTAGAATATGTAGTTCTGATTGATATTTTTAAATAAAACATCAAGTTATTCTGATGATTTGAGTGAATATTTTAATAATAATTTCTTCAGTTTTCAATGTTATTGATTTTTTGTGTGTGATTCAACGTGATCGAATCTATTTTTCGAATTAGACCGGTTCCTAAGATGATCATATTTGCGCCAAAAGGTTTTCGGGATAAATATGATATATCCTTATTCCGTCGACAATCAAGGAGTATTAGGAAATATTTATTCTTCTCCCTTTCGTAGGAAAGGTTTACAGCATTATATTTGCATCGGCACCATAAAAATATTAATAATCTACTATATAAAGTGTATTTTTAATCTTCGATATTAAAGTTAGTTATTAAAATAAAAATTTTCAAAATTAGTACATTAGATATTTTATTTAACATTTATAGCTAATGAATTCTATAGACTTTATCCTTAAACGTAATGTAGAGAGAAATCATTCTTTTGAAATTTCTTGCATATATTGACCATGGAGAAGATTCATTTGTTTATTATAAAATTTGTACGACTTATAATTATATGGATGCCAATAATTTCATATAAAATAAAACATGGGTAATTCGGAAAAGTGTAAATATTTGGGAAAAACAACTTTAGTTTTGCACTTATTTGAATGCATAAATGATGAGCAAACAACTGGTTGCCGAAGGTGATTTGATTGGTTAATATTAAAATTACACGCGCAATAATTATTACATTATTTCGCTTCCTTAATGCAAAATTTAGGTGATAAAAAATAGATTGTTTATAAATCTAATATTAGAAATGTTTTATATAAATTCGATATAGATGCATCTCATAATTCACAAATAATTTTGTTTATTATACTCTACTGAATCGAAAGTCAAAATTCGGCGATAAATTTTTCGTAATTGATAAGGTGGAAAGAAGTTCTAAATAAAGCAATTTTTAAAAAGATTTTTAGTTTTAACCGAAGAGGTGGTTTGAGAGATAAATACAAGTGATAAAGCTATTTTTATTTAAAATTAACAGAAATTATTTTTCTATTTACTGATCACTCTTATTTATCTAATACCATCAAATAAATAATTTCAATATCTTCGTATTATTTCCTGACAGCTTTAAGGTTTATTACATATATGTATCGATCAATTCATCCTTTAGTTATTCAACTCAAATGTGACTACAGATGATTTCATCATTATCTGTTACTTACATTTCAAATTTCAATCCAATCACGTTTTTGCAGACATTGGTGAGAAATGTTAGAAGGTACTCAAGATAACTCATATTATTTTCTTAATTTACCTTCAAAAAATTTGGACTAAACAATTTATTTTAGCACTGTTTGTTCCTTCATAACTTTATAATTTTTTATACGTAAATTGTATTGAAATTAAATTCGTTTGTAGGCATCTTCAAAAAGAAGAACATACAAACCAATAAATATGCAAAAGTTTCTTTTTAAATGCTATTCATTTGCTTCCTATTCAAAGGTCCTTTTTGTAATGTGAGATTTCTTTACCTGAATTTTAAACGCAGCTTAATCATTTGTTAGAAGATTATTAGAATTTTGAAATTCTGATTCAAACAGAAGATAAGCAGATCATCTTCTGTTTGAATCAGAATTAAAAAAACGAATTAAAAAACATTTCAATAAATACTACAATGATGGATAATTAAAAAATGATCCTGTTCATAAAAATGCTGGTAACATTTAGAAAGAAAGTTTCTGATTATTTATTTTAATGCTTTTATAAACGCGCTGAATTTCATCCTCCTTTTTTTTGGGGGGGGGGGGGGAATGGCTCGATTTATGAATCTAAAATTTCAAAATTTATAATTCCTAAGTGTGGAACCATTTTTTGACTGAATCCAGCATTACGATACGTCTTTCCACTAATAAATAGGTTATCAGTAGAAAAAGCTTGATATTAAAACCATATTTTTCTGGAAATCAAGTGATTGCGGAATTTTTGCATGCATAATTTTATCCCATTAATATCTTCAAATCACTAAACCTTCCTTCCTTATGTTTTTTTTTTTTTGTACCTTTAGCTTAAATTAGTTTAAAAAATTTACAAGTTTGTTGCTTGATTTTAATTTCAACTAAGTTTAATTACAAATTTATTTTATTATATGATTTCCTCGATGGCAGGAACACATTGCAAGAATATAAGAAGTAACCTCATTTCGTCTAAACTTTGCAATTACCAGTTCCAAATACTCACCCCGAGGCTCTATAAAATAGATAAACGTCTACTTCATAGTAGTTATCTTCATAGTAGCTCAGATCGAAATGTATTATCTAACATGCTTCTTTTACCTATCTCAGTGATTATTTTCTCGGACTTAGTGTCTACAGTTTCCCTATTTATTCCCACATGAAGTAATTTCCGTTTGATCTTCCTCAAAGATAATGTTATCATGCTGCATTTTCTTGCAAATTTCTATATGAAACATCAGTTTCCTCGAAATTTTCTGATCACCCCTCTGGTCTTGAGAGTTCTGAGTCGGTGAATTTCCTTCGCTCCTAGTCCCTCCCAACATTTTCAGAGCTTCTGGCGGAAGTAACAACTCAGCCACCAAACCATCTGCTGATGCATCACGTTAACCTGACTACCATTCGCAAGACTCAACGGAACGTACACTAAAGAACTTTTAACCGCTGGAACAAAGATGCCCTTCAAGTATATTGTAGAAACATCTTCAACTAAAATTTGAGGAAGTAAATCCATTCTGTCAACTCTAATTTCTGTCTCAGAGTCCACTAAAGCTTCAGCTAGTTTCCCAGCTACATTATTAGATAAATTTTCCAGTTTATTAAATTTGTCCTAGCCTACCTAGGAATAACTTTACCAAGTAAATCTACCCTAGATGCTACTGTTTCATTTTTTGATACTGATTCTGCGCCCTCAGCCGAAAATTTTTTCTCATTAATCATTTTATCGTCTAATCCCATTAATTTTGGATTAGACGATAAAATGATTAATCGCCTTAAGTGTTTGTCGGAATTACAGTTGTAACAATTTAACTTTCTAAGCTCTGTAAATTTTGATTTTTCGAAATTTTTCTTAGATTAATTATTACTATTATCAGTGTTTTTCTCATTGAGCTGTTGTTTTCCACAATTGACAAGAAACTATTTTAACTCATCATCATTCCATTTGGCTCTAAATCACCCATCATTGGATTTGACCTTGGATGCATAGAATACTTCACAATGCTTACCTAACTCTTTTGGCTCAAAACCATTTTCTCCTTGAAGCACACCTGTATGGGTCTCCGTTTCCGAATCTAATGCTTGGAATATTTTGTCAGGTACAATGAGATAGCTTACCGTTTCAGAATTATTTTCACACCTTAATTTAAAATAATACACCCAAATTGATGTTGTAATGACTTGATCCTGGTCGATCAAATAATCGGGCAGCAATTAAACACAAATGTTTTTTTTGCAGGCTATATACAATAAAAAACAACTCGTCCTCATGTAGGTTAATATGCTGGGAAATATTTACATCTAGGTTAACAGTTCCACAATTAACTAACAGGCTGTTAACTACAAAACCAACAGGCTCTCCGGCTACTGTAAAGTCAGGTCAAGGGATCTAACGATACATCGGATAGATCAAAAGCACGAAACTTCTCTCCCAAGAAAAAATATCCTGTAGATCTCGAAATCACGTGGTATCTCTTCAGCTGCCCAGCTCTTCAGCTCAAATCCTCTGCTCTTCTCCTCATTCTTTCAAAGTATCCCATTTTATCATCGGTCAAACTTCGCCTCTCATTTTAACATTGGTGCGCTGGAGATACCGATCACCCAATAATTCTTGAGAAATATTCTCAGTGGTCAGCAGTTGATCATGGGAATAATTGCTATTCATCCAACTTCGTAGTAGAACCTTCACAATGAGGAAAATTTTACATTTGGAGGCTTTGATATGAGTTCTTTCTTTAGAGGGCCTTAAAACACACTTGTGGTTCGTTGTCTGGGCTGTATTCAAGTGCAGATGGTCCCATTAAGGGGGAGAATTTCCTGTCTGGGGCAATCACAAAGGAAAAGAATAAGAGAAAGAATCGTTCCACAGCTTTCCAGATGTAATAAGGGTCAAACGTGTGTCTCATAGAATGGGAGAGACGTTTTACAAATTCTTTATAATGTTAACATGGAAGCAAATCGAAAAAAAAGCTTTATTGTGGCTACGCTTTGCGTTGCAAAAATTTTCTAAACACAATTTGGGAGGTTTTTACACCTGTAAATCTACTTTCTTCAAAAATTCATATTATTTTTATCACTATTCTTCTATATTAACTGACAAATTAGATACCTTAAGCCTTATTAAGCAAATAAACACTCCCGGTTTAAATTCCTCCGTTACATTTTCATTTACAAATGCCTTTTCTAAACTTGAAAATAAATAGTCCCTTCCATCTAACCTACACGGAACTTTAACTGTTAAAATCCTAACCCTCCTAACTATTTAATTTAATGATTTTACACCCACAGCTTGATCAATATTTTGAACCAAGTTTTGATTGTTCTTGGACGATTCTACTTCTAGATGAAGTTTTTCAAGTACAAATTTTTCCCTTTAAGTTTCCTTTCTTTCCTTTTCTAACTATTGTTCTTTTTCTAACCTTTCAGATAAGATAACCTTTAAATAATCTTTGTCTCTTCCTCTTTATAATACTTATTATTTAAAATTATTTCTTTCAAATCTACTTTAGACATGGTTTCACCTGATGACTCTCCAAAATCTTGTGCTAAGCAGATTAAGTCTTCCTTTTTATATTTATTTAAGAAATCCATCTTTCAAGTTAAACGTAATGTCAAATTGCTTTACAATATTTCAAACATAAATTAGATAAAATATTTGAAAGAAATATAATATTCCAAAAAAGTAGCGATGTACTTAATTTATATATCAAAGTTCAAAAGAAAAAAATGTAAATTATGTATAACCAAGTTTTTTTTTCTTTTCCTTCAACAAAAAATAAAAATAAAAACGTTTCAAATCCTATTTTTAATACCAACAGAAATATGTTATATCTGAAGAGATTTAAACACTAAAGAAATTTCAATGATACATCCAAAAATAAGTTGTAGCATTCCTAAATCACAGAAAGATTAAGTGAAATATATTTCATTCTTAATCTCATAAAACAAATAAAAATTGTAGCAATATTACTCATAAAGAACAAGTAAAAAAGTTAAATTTTTAAGCATAATATTGAAAATCAAATAAAAATAGTTTGATGAATTCATAATTACCGATTGAAAGCATCTGCAACTAGCAATAAATGTTAAGAAAAGAATCCATTTAAAATGCATGTGAGAAGTTTATTGCCAAAAGTAAAGACAAAAAATGTATCAGTACCAGCTCGGAATAGATTAGATCCAGATGTTGTAAGATTTTACTTTCGTTTTCATTAAAACAATCAACATATTATTTATATAAAACATTTATTCACTCAAAGCATTATGTTAAAATTTAGCTTTTAATATAAAGAATTAAAATTTTATTATTAACATATTAGTACAATAAAGATAAAAAATATTTTTAAACTGATGAAAACTAAATAGTAACAAATTAGAGCATTTCACTACTCATTTTTTTAACATCAAAATTATCCAATTTTTTATCCATTGAATGCATGAGAATATTTAAACTCTTAACTATCTGGAACATGAAGTGTCAAAAAGTTCAGTATTTACAGTTTACACGTTTTTTTTATCAGATATAGCAAATTTATTTAAATCACTTTCATTGGATTTCAACGGATTCACATAGTAAACTTGGCATGAATGAGAAGATGAATTATCATTGAAATTACACACAGTAAACATGAACACCGCAACAGGACAACACATAGAAACAGGAAGCATTTTCAATGTTAAGTATTAACAACCTTAGGGGTCCTATTTCTCTTTCATTGGAAGAAAGCTAATCGTAATCGCCATTAACTCTAAAAAAAACAGGTTCTGAAGATTCTATTCTGGCTACCACTGGTTACAATGACCATTCTGCTCTAACCACCATTCACTTATTCAGTGACTTTTCTCTGCTCACATCCCACATTGCTGCTACCAATGTAAGATGTGTAGGGTTTCTTTTAAGTAAGCTGTAGAGACAAATATCACATCCAGTTTTAGTCTCAAATTTTATTAACATTGGAAAATGGACCACAGCACACACACATAAAAGAATAATATGAAACATGCATAAAATTAGCCCATCATCTTTCAATTTTGTCAGTTTTCGTATCAGACTGACCACTACTGTCTCCCTTCCCCCGTTCCTGACTTTGATTCTGTCTGACCTCCTATCTCTAGCTTTGACAGTTCCAGAATGACTTGTTTTTCTTCCGGATTCACTTCTTACATTCTGCAATCCATCTCTCATTGACTCTCTGGTTGATCATTCTCCTTGCTCAACCCTTTTAACTCCGCTTTGCTGTGTGGTGTAAGAAGGGTTGCAAGAATTGACTGGCCTTACAATATTCTGGTTTTAAAGTTCCCTTAGCGTATTAGAGATAAGGATTTCCATTTCAATTCAGGGAATGAGATGGAATTGAAAAATAATGCTTATGCAGGTATTTCTAAAAAAGATATTTTTAAAAAGGCGAACTAAATCATATCCATAAATGAAAGATAATGTTTCACGAAAAGAAATAATCAAAAGTATAACAAATGTGACTTTTCAATTAATAGGCAAAGCCTATTAATTGAAAAAATAGTAATCAATAAAACCACTGCTGTATTTTGGATATCATTAATAAAAATTGTGACTTTTTGCTGTAGTAAAGTTTCAAAAAATCCTATTAGCAAAAAAATAATATTATATGGTTTGTGGGAAGGGTAATACATAGTATGGCACCCAGACTAGGCAACATAGTTCATACAAAGAGTAAGTATGCTTAGTGCCAAATTATCGATTTGATTTTGAAGAATATTAAACCCCTCATCAAGCAATGCTCTCCGAAATTCGAGCATACATGTAGGAGGTAGGTGATTGACTGCAACCCGTCGGCCAAACATGTCTAACTAATGCTCTATTGAATTGATATCCAATGAGAATATTACTCAGTCCATAAGGGGAATGTCCTCCAATGGAAGGCATGAGTTTACGATGTTTGCATGGGGTCGCGTTGTCATCCATAAACATGAATTCTGCCCCCATGGCGTCATAAAATAAGGGTACATATTGTTCCATAATAGTGTCCCCACAAATTTCATCTGTCATGATACCAATTTAAACTTGCAGGTTAGTTCTGGAGACCAAAATAATTCCTCCTCCAAGAAGCAATCATGAACTATCTGAAATATGTCTTTAATGTATATTCTCTTGGCAAAAACATAGAGCAGTAGTTCTTTGTAGGAAATACCGGCAAAAATTAGATTGAAAGCTAAACCTGTACCCGACAATAAACATCGCACAAACCCATTGTTACGATGACCACAATACATTCTGTCTGCGACAGTATACTGTAGCAAGTAGAGTATATGTAACAGGCTTACGAGAATATAGACTGATCTGAACTAAGTATGTGCACGGTCTACTTTTAATACCTCACACCAGGGGTTGAAGAAAGCTAACGAGACAGATCTGATTTTGTGCTCCATCAGTTTCTTCAGACAGTGACTGAAAAACACCGCCTCTTATTCGATTTTAAGTTGGGAGCCACTTTTGCGTTACTATCTACTCACATTCTCATCATCTTGGAATTGTTGCAAAAGCCTGAGAATGACATTCTGGGAGATACCAAATTCAGATACTTCCACCTGCGTGTGCACGCATTTCAGACGGCCAATAATGCTTCCTTGCAAAGAATCATCCAAACGTATCATTTCTGTCATAACTATGCGGTTATTGGCTTGAAATGCTTATAATGCACTTATGAACAATTTTAATTCTTTGCCTATATTCTGTATAAATCACTCGCTTACACTCTCGTCATTGTGTGCCATCTTCCTGCAATGTGCATATAAATTTTGAAGATGAATGTACTAATTTTACGGATAATATATGTATTTTAGAGTTCGATTTTGAGTTATCCTTAATTTTTGGACATGCATGTAAATCAGTATTATTGTTGATTATTGGGCCAATTTCAAATAATTTTATTAGACTTCATACCAGTTTTTTCTCTCATACATTGATTTTACTATGAATATATTGATAAAATATCGCCCACAAGAAAATTTTATATTGTTTATTTTAAAGTCAAGCTACAAATTGTAATTTTTTTTCAGAATTTAAGTTATTTTCAATCGTTTAATACAGACATAATTCACGTAGACAGGAATCATACTAAATTATTTGGCTCATAACATTCTAACATACTTGACTCACGATCATAATGTCTAATAAATTAAGACAATGAAAAAATTTCATAATTAAACATTTTATTAAGTTTATTATAAATTTTATTACAAAATTATTGCAATAATTTTTATTAATATGTATTTTACTATCGAAATTTTCTTGGATAATTAGTTGATTAGTTTCTGGTTATAAAAAGTTTAAAGTATGTGCCTACCTTCGGAGACTTTTTTTGAAATACTTAAATTTTCCAGAAACAAAAGATATTTTTATTTAAAATGGACCATAAAACTTTGCATTTAAATGCAATTGTTTAAAAAAATATCATTAATTTTGGAAATATTGGTAATTTTGAGTCAGATTTTAGTGAAAAATTGCACTTACGGTAAAGGTCCTACCAAAATTTCTAATTTATATAGCTCAATAATATTTATGCATGACATAAATAATACCCTTATATGTGTTATGAACTAAACACTTTGCAATATTTTGAAAAGTTTTTGAATTATTTAAAATTTTGTGTCAAAACTCATTTTTTAAAGAAAAAAGGCATGTTTTAATTACAAAAAAGCAATGAAATTTTTAAAATTGAAAATAGAGATTAGATTTTAGTTCATAACACAGATAACACATATTTAAACATTTTCTCTAAATTTCATTTCAAAATCTTAAAAAGAATTTTTTGGGGGATATTTAGCGTTTAGCAAACAAAATTTTGAAAAACACAGTTTTCCAGAAAACACATTTAAAGACTTTATTGCACCATAAAAACTTTTTTACTGTTTTTTTATTCTCAAAATTCATCATATTTGTATGTTAATCCCTCTTTAACCGCATTTTTAACTAATTTTGATTTTTTTAGCTTTCAGCTTTTTTCTAGTCAATTTAGTGGAGGGCAATGATTGACGCTTTGATTTTTTAATGCGTTCATTATCGATTCCCATATAGAGTTTTAAGGTCAGAGGATTAATTGGAATTGCCAAATGTTTAAAAATAGGCAATAGTCATTTATATCCAGAATTAAATAATATTGCTGCCATATAAGCCCCTAAAAATAAAGTTTCCTTCTCCACAAAATGTTCTTTAGGTAAAATTGACCACAAGACATTGCTAAAACTTTCATTATTGTTCTGTGTCATACCATGCAAGCATTTTTTTAATAATTCTCTGTCACAGAGTTTAAAATACGTGGATTTCACAGCTTTCATGACAGAACTAGGAAGACCTGGTGACTTTTCTGAATATTTTTTGCCATTGCTTATAGCTTGCTGATATCGACACCAGCTGTCACGCCCTTCTGGACACTCCCATGCATCAAATTTCTACTGCTAGAACAGCAATGAAAGAAAGCAGCTATGACAGCAGATTACATTTTTGCAATATCTCCAACATTACCGCGCATGGCAATTCCATAGTAATTTTGAAGCTTATCAATGAATTTATCCGTTAATTTTCCTTTTCCACCGAGTCCTTGGATTTTCTTTTTTAGTTTTCTCAGTCTTGATCCTACTCTTTTCTGAGCATGTCCTATAAATTCATGTTTTGTAACACTGTCTTTTCCATAAGCATCTTTCATTTTAAAAAAAGCCTTAGAGTCACCATCACAAAATATTCAGTGTATTGCAAATGTCGTTTCAATACTGAACGTTCAAAAATTCTGTATGCCCCAACACCTACCATATTACATGATGACCCTTTGTAGTTAGAGCATTCATGACCGCTAATAATTTTTTGTTCACACACTCCGCAGTATTGCGTCATCACTTCTAAATCCAAATTTTTTCCAATATCTATGGATATAGCAGAAACACAGCCATTTAGTGACATATGGCCTCTCCGTTGCCATGTACCATCAACAGAAACACCACAGGTTGTGGTTTTTTTCAAATCCTGAACTTCTTTAGATGCAGCTTTTAGATTTTCTTCACAACAGTACTTCACTGATTCTAATAGCTTCACTTCATGAGCTCTAAAAGTTTGTTTAGACACATAGGGCAAATTTAATGTGCCCAGAAATTTCTTCCCAGAAGAAAATCCTCTACCAATTAATCTTAATGCCAATACCAATAAAGTATTTATAGAAGATCTTTTACTGATTGTGGAGGTTGATGTGAATCCAGCCATAAATCCACAATCACAATGTAATGTAAAATTAGAGTAAAGACCTTCTTTGGAACATTCAGTCAATTTCACACCAGTTCCAAAGCAAGGAGGGCAAGAAAGAATTGCAAACATTTGAATTGGAGTTTGTATATCGATTTTCCTGTTACAATTTAACTCCTGGACGTTCGATTTCAGCACATCAGCCGTTTCCAAGGTCTTCAGCATTGCTGCACCTGCAGTAGACTCATCATTTTTAGGCTTGGCATTACTGTACCTATTTCCATAAAAGGTACGTTTTTTAGACGCTTTAGATCGAGCTTTCGGCATTTTTATACGATAAAAACTGGAATTTAACTTTAAAACAGGAAAAAAAATGGGCTAAAATTGTGAAGAAATAAATTCTACGCAAGACAAACGCTTTTGAATTATGCTTGTAAACAAGCTACAAATGATAATAGTATTGCCGTTCAGTTACTAAAACTTAAATAAAAAACTGCTGCCAGATTTAAAAAAAAATAGTTAAAAATGATAAAAAGGAACGTTTATTTATATTTTAAAAACAGATTTTGACATTTTTACCGCTTAAAAGTTACACAATAATCACGTAAACGTTCTGTTTACATTTTTGCGTCCCTTTAAATTCCCACTTCCGGCTGCAAAAAGTCAACTTCCGGTTTATTAATTAGGCTGTAACTTTGCTTCTAATTAACGTAAGAACAAAAATGAAACAGTTTTGGAATCTTATATGAATGGGCTATAAAATGAGTACATAATAAAAAAAATCGATAATTTTCATGAAAACGTGTATTTTAGGGTAGGCACATACCTTAAATATTATAAATTAGTAACAATTTATGAGCTTTATTTTGAAATCCATTGTTTTCTATTGCATCATTTTTAAAACAAATTCTACTTACTCCGAAATTTTCTCGGTAATTGGGATTCATGAAGTAAATTCAATATGCCATAAAACAATCACTACTGTTGATTATTTATTGCATATCAAAGTTGTTTCATTCGAAAAAAAATATTCCCACAAAGTAACTGTGACACTAATGAAGAAAATGCCAAACATTAAACACAGAAGTCAAAAGTAAAGGATAATATGGGGGGAAAACCTTTCCAAATACTACAAAATTATGGAGTTTTAGAATTAGTTTATCAAAGGATTGGAAAAATTAGGATCAAGGTTATATTATTGTGATAGCTCTTACACTTGTCTTGTTCATTTTGTGCATGAATCCTCTTAATGGAATCGAATTCTATGATATTATAAAGTCATCAAGAGTTCAAAATCTGGCACACTACTTTAAATTTTCTTTGTTGGTGACATAGTTAGATTTTCTATTACTATTCCAGTATACAGTTCCTGTATATTCTAATATTATACAGATAAATACTAAAATAATAGAATTCCCCTTCCTTGAATACAACTTTTTTTAGTTATAAGCAGCGACCATATTTGTAGCGCTATCACTAATAAAAACACTAATCTTTAAACGACGATAAATTCCTTTGCGTTGGTTTCTATATTTAATTAAAAATAGGCCAGTAAAATTAATACCTTTTTTTTTAAACATTGCACCAGGGTTAACTCGGTCTGGTGGTAAACTTCCGAATATTTGGATAGAAACTACAGGTTTTTGTTTAAAACAAACAAAACAATTGTGAAAAATCTTTCGAGATAAGTTTCTACCTTGTACAGGCCAAAACCTTTTTCTGACAAAATTTAATAAGGCCTGTGAACCTACATGAAAATATTTCACATGATAATGTAGCACAATTAAATTACTTATGTTTGGCAGGTACCATAAAGAAGAATTTTGAATCATAACTTAAATCCGATTGTTCCAATCTAATACCTACACGAATAACATTTCTATCTAGAAAGGGATGTAAGAACATAATACTCTTTGGAGTTACCGATCGCAGTGAATTTATTTCTTCCGAAAACTCACCTTTGTGAATGAAACCAATAATTATTAATCCTACTTCTTTGATTTCAGCAGTCGTTATTGTACCGATTATTTTCTTATTAGGATGTCTGCAATTGAAAAGAAACCTGCGAATAAAACTAAAAATTCTAATTAGTTTAAGATATGTTGAGCAATTTTCAATTGGATTCGTAATGATGTTAAAATAATTAGTTATCAATAATTAAAAAGTATCCGGCTGCAGTTTTAGTTCAGATTAATAGCCACTTGAGTTATTATATATTTATTCTGTGTCCAAAGTTGGTTTTAGTTCATGTCGCAAAAAGAATGGGCCATGGTGCCATCGAAAGTCGCTTGTGAGTTCTAGAATTTTACTTACTCTATTGGCAACGAATATTTTAAGTAGATGTGGTGATTGCTGTATCCAGGATAATACGATGCTAGAGTCTGAACACAAATGAATAGATGATATATATAGTTTAAAGGACTTTACAACTTTGGTACAAGTTTAGATAGCAGCACAGCGGCATTCAGTTCAAGTTTAGGAATTGTAATTGTCTTTAAAGGTGAAACTCTTGATTTACAAAGAAAATTAGTTTTAATTTTTCCATTTGGTGCGATGCATCTTATATATATTACTGCTCCATACGCTTTTTCACTTTCTTCTGAGAATCCGTGTAGTTCTATAACTTTAAGATTTTTCACCAGAACAAATATATTCATGTCCAAATCATCTACCTTGCGAAGTGAGTACAAAAATTTTGTCCATTCTTGAGATTCCTTTGTTGGAAGTGAATCATTCTAATCTATTTTTTAAAGTCAAATAGTTTACATGAAAATATTTGCCTTTGTAATTAAAGGTCCAAGCAAGCCAAGGGGATCGTAAATTTTTGCAATAACTGATAAAACAGTTCTTTATGTAAATTTAGCAGAATTATCTACAGTCATTCTGAATGAAAAGCAATCAACTTGAGGTTTCCGTAGAATTCCCAGAGCTGTTACTTCGTTTGAGAAATCGAAAATTTAATAATTAATCTCGCAGTTATAATTCAAAATATGAGGGTTGTTAGATCGCCAATTGTGTTACTCCATCCCACAACAAGGGTTTGCAATTCTTTTGTAGTATCCAATGCGTCCGATCTAGACAAACAATCATCCGAGTAGAAATCTGACATGACAACAGGCGCTGCTATTCGGAAGTTTTCAACTTCATCAACCACCAATCGTTTTAGAGTTCTTGTTGCTAAAAATGGATCATAACTTGTGCCATATGTCACGGTTTTCAGCTTGTAAATTTTAACCTCTAGCTTACGGGCGGTACAACTGCTGTACCAAGATTTTTTTTACCTTTCCTTACGGGTCGGTACAACTGTTGTACCAGTAACAAGCTTGGATTTCGTCCCCCCACTTGAACTTCCCGGCGAACCGTAATTGCCTCATAAAAATCCCTGCCCTTTTGTGCTATACCCTTCAGGGTCAGGAGATTTCGTCCTGCTGTAGTTATAATCACTGTTGGCGCTAGTCAGTTTTGTGAACCTTGCTTTGGCGACATTTTTTTAAGTAACATTTCTGAGAGGTATGGAATGAGTTTGTAATACTCGATTGAAAACATTATTCTTTTCCACCGTTGCTTAATTTCTAACCATTGTAAATTGTTAATTTTTTAACAATAAAATTTTGTAAATTTATAATAATGTCCATTTATAATTTTATTTGAATCAAGAATTACTTGAAATTTCACTTTTGATGGAATGGTGTAGTGTAGGTAATCGGTGACCTAGATAAATTGCTACATTTTTCGTCATTCGTCATAGTCCAAAAAAACTAAATTGAGCCTACGATTGGGTTTTTTTCTTTCACCCTATCATTATTCTGTTTTACATTGAAAAGTGACACAACACTGTTTTGTCTTCATGCCTGCCTCCCCTTCTATGACTGGAATCTCGGGCATATATACTTCGCAGTTACTAATGTACTATTCTAACACAACATTAAAGAATTGACTACTTAAGATTTTTTAACTTTTAAAGTTTAATACTTGAACAAATATTTCAGGCAAAAAATACATTTGGGTTGTGATTTTTAAGCCAACTGTAAGTTTCATCATTATTTTTTATGATTAATGAAAACGGTTGCTTTAATTATTTATAGATAATCATTCGTTAAAAGTTATGATTCTAATTTTAAAACATTGAAAGAGGTTCTTTAAATCTATGATAAATAATAATTGGTAGCTTTTTATGCATTCAAACATCAGAAGAGAAATATTAAAATCTTTATGCCTTCATTTCAATTCACTGAAAAGCTACTAGACATTTGAATTTTTCCAGAAACATTTTTACTCAAATAAAATAGTAGGAATTCTAGATTTAATTTTAAGCATTTCTGAAATATAATCTAAATACTCTGCTTGTACAAATGTTGTAGCTAATTACGAAAGCTGATCATTTAGAATGCTAGCTTTATTCATTAAAGATTTTTTGAAAGTTTTCTTTTTTGATAACTACTTTTCAACATATTATTATATCAATGAAATCTTATGTATCAAATTCTAAACATACCATATCTAATCTTAGTTTGGTTAAATTAACCGTCTTAAATCTGGTGATTAGTTACGCATTAGTAAATTTTTAAGCAGAAAAAAAATCATAAATCAATTATTTATTGCCTACAAAACTCAGCGTACTTTTCAAAAATACTATACTGCTATGACTTATTGAAATTTTCGGGAAAAAATCACTATAAATTATAAGAATCGACAATAAAATAGGGAAACGTCACTAGTGATTTATATTGAAAACCGTCCGAAATATGTTAGGAATAAAAAATGTATTTGTTTTTATGAGCTCAATATATTAATATTAAAAACTTGAAATTAACAAAATAGCAGACAATCATATATGCTATACATTTAACTTACAAAATAGCAAATACATTTAACTTACAAAATAGCTAAGAATTGTTTTCTCTATTTTGTGCAGAGAAATGAAAATATTTTCAAAAAAAAAATTAGTTATGAATTTTATACATTATTTATAAATGTTTACATTTAATAAAGATAAATGAGTTAGAAGAAAAACAAAATGAAATTCACGGTGATGTGTTCATGTTTTATAAGAATTAAATTTACACCTTCAGTACGGCTTGAGAAATTTATTTAATCACAAATATGATTGAAAAATTGACAACGATAAATAATTATACCGCAGTTATTCTATTTAAAATTTATTTAATATCATAAAATTTAAGTCATTACTTGTATATATATATATATAATCAGAAAACTAGTGTTTCAGAAAAAAAAACTGCGATAAAAAGCTTTTTCTAGGGGACCAGACAAAGTAAAACCTCAAAAAAGCAACCCGGTTAAGACGGAGAGGACAGATGACCAATTAGCACTACGGGTGGCCGAAATCGGACAACAATCGCTTTTAAAAAAGGGGGAAAGCATTTGTTATCTTCTTCACAGAATCCCCGTATTCAAAGGAACTTTTTTGAGTTTGGGTTCCCGCAACGTAAAGGTTAATAGGATCGTTCTCACTATTTTTCCATAAAATTCTGAAAAGATCTTGCTGCGATTCCTCAATTAAAATTTCCTTATACATTTTTTTAACATCCACTATAAAAGCAAAGCGATGGGTTCGACACAAAATCGAAACACTTCTTGAATAATTCCACCATTCAGTAGTGGAGAGTTCATTGAATATTCAGTTGGAGTAACTTGCGAGGCATTGAAGGCAAAACGACGCAGAGTTGAACTATTGTGTGGGCGGTATACTCCTAGATGAGGAATGTAGCAAGTAATATCAGGCTCTTCTCATTCGTCTGCTTTTGACATGTGACCCAAGCTTTGATATTCATCTATGAAATTTTATATAATTTCCATATAATTGGTTCTTTTTTTAATCGTTTATATTGACACTTTAATATCCAAAGTGCGATGCTTTTCGATTCTCCTAATTGAGCATTACTTAACCACATAACGAACGTTATCCGTTCAAGTATGAGTTTTGAGAAAATGCTCCTCACATATTCTTTCTTCATTCTGGTGAACAGCATTTTCTTCTTGGGCAGCCTCAATTTTCCAAAACAATTTCAATGTTTTATTTAAATTTTCAGTTTTTCTTGATAGTCCACAATACATACTATTTTCATCTATTGGATTTTTAATTGCTCTGCTAACCACATATCCAAATTCAGAATTATAATATATTATTTTTTGGTTTCAAAAGCTGTTTTCTATTAGGTTTCAAAATTTCGAAAAAGACCTACACACCCAATAAAGCGTCTATTTTCCCAGGCCTATTAAATCATGGAGCAACTAAATTAAAATTCTTTGGCCAATTAATATGAGAGACACCTATATATTTCAGCGGGGTGAAAGTTGTTATTTTTGGAACATCTGAAAATTCTAAAGATCCTGAAAAACTAAAATTATTGTTTGAAGCATTAGCCTTTAACTTCGACTTAACTGACATCTCTATCCCATTAATGCCAGAAACCGTAATGTTTGTTTTTTCTTTCTTTAAATTTAATACATTTTCACAATGAGAACTGACATAGTTCAGATGAATCAGATGTCTAAAATTGCTCTCAAACACAATCTTTCTGCATTAGCAGATTCGATATAAACATTTGTTGTAGCTAACAGGTTCCCTTTCCGGTTTTCCCTTTCGTTAAAAAACAGCTGGTGCTGGAAAGCAATAATTCTGTTCCTTTCGCGTTGTTTACACTTTCACAACCACCGGGCCATGTGGCAGGAATACTTGAATCGACGGGCCTATTGACATTAGGGGTTGACCCCAGCAATGAGTCATACGAAACATTCTGCGTATAGAATTCATCAGAACTATTTGATTCTTTAGAAGTATGCAACAGACTATTATGATTTTTTCCACATTGATTGCAAAAATACTTAAATAAACAACGTCATTAAACAATTAATGCATAAATTATGTGTTTTAGCTACATCATATACATTTTGCGGGGGGAAGGTTTTTAACACATATCAATAATTTATTGGATGCTATAAATTGCATAAAATACATTTCTTATTTTTCCCATTAGAGTTCAACACAAAAATTTTGTTTCGAATCAAGAGTTGTTTCTGTTTCAGTAAACTATTCCTCTGAAGACCTGACTTCTTTTTTCCCTAAAAGTTAATAGATTATCCAATTCAGGTACTTAGGTATTTTTCAAGGAAAGCTCGAAATGTTTTTGATTTTCACGATCCAATTTTCTGAAAACTATGTTTAAAATAATGATATCGGACAAAGTGTTTCTTTCAACTATTAAATTTCTATTAATATTATCAACAATTTTTCTTAATTCCTTAGGCGATTCATATAACAGTTTTCTAATTCTAGAATTGTTTGACTATGGTTATCAACAATAATTAGTTTATTTTCGTATATTTCTTCTAATACAAAAGAATAAAGACAAAAATGTATCATCTTCTGTTTCCAAAGGTTTTGCTTCTTTTTTAAGCGAAGCACAAAGATAATGTGATTTTTCAGTATTTGAAAAATTATTGTTGCATCCAATAACACTATTAAATTGACTTTTAAATGTTGCAAATTCTAAATAATTGACTGAAAATGTAGGAATTGGTACTTCAGGCATGCGATAATTTATACAATTTTGCATAAGGGCTTGCTTATTTTTAGTATTAATTATATGATCTATTTTACAGTTTTTAATGAGATTTTTAATTCTTACCTCTAATGTTCAATTCTGAAGTCGATATTCAAAGTTCATCTTTGACTATATCCATTTCAGCTTCTTTCTTCACAACGTCACAGTATTTCTCGAGTAATTCGTAAAAGATGATTTTAAATCTTCTATTCTATTTAATTCTTTTTGTAATTCGATTTCATCATTGAATTCTTCATCCATTTTGTCCATAGATAACATATATTTGAAGCGAGTTCACTGAGCTTTGATGCTCCCTTTTTTATTATTTAGTTTCTACATATCCATAAATGAATATTATTTAGCAAAATATTTCACAAACTAATCCAAGCAAACGGAAACGAAAAAATTCAAAATCTCCAGCTCGACGGACCTAAATGTAGAATACAAAATAGACAGAATACACCACTTTTTCAATAAAGTTTCGAAGAGTGCTGATTTGTTTTCTGAATGA
>JAOUZG010041477.1:5848852-5862626 GCA_026289955.1 Argiope argentata
TTAGAAGGCACGTGTAGTTTGAATATTATGCATTTTAAGTTAGGCTTGGAATAAAGTGTATTCTTAATAATTAGGTTTTTGTAATTTTTGAAAATCTGTTTAATTCTGTTTTAATATAACTGTTTTTAATATAACTTTTATCATCAGGTGTTGTTTGAAGATGAGGATATGCCAATGAATGCATGTGATGACGATGTATGTATTCTATTTTTTTGTGTGTAAACTTTTAATATAACATTGTTACAATTTTTTCGTTATTATTTCTGATATTTTGTGTTTAGTGCTTGAGTGAAACATCTCAGTTATTCATTGAAAATAACTTGGAGGGGATGGATTCTTTTGAAGACTTTGACGATGTACGTATTAATGGAATTTTGTTTTAAAGAATGTTGTACCAATGTTATGTTATTAGGAATTCGGCAATTTATTTATTTTTTCAGTGTTTGAGCGAGACGTCGCAAGTTTTTCTGGAAAATGAAATTGAAGGTTTGGAAGCAATTTCAATGGATGATGATGTATGCATTTTTTTTCATTTTGGAATTTTTCTGATGTGTATGCTTATACTGCATGAAAATTACGATCTTCTTATTTTTAGGTTTTGAGTGAAACTTCTCAATTGTTTAATGACAACAAAATCGACGGGGTTGACGATTGCTTAAATGATTTTGATGATGATGATGTATGTCTATCATTAACTTTTTCAACTTATCTTAATGAATTTTTTATATTTATTCCAGTTCAAATTTTTTTACTTCTTTTTAGCTTCTTCAGAGTGAGACATCACAAGAGTTTCGTAATAAGCCTTTGTATCTTCCTCTCTTTTATCAAGTAGGATCTGGATTTGAGGTAAATATAAAACGAGTTTCATCTTTGACTTTATTTATATTTTTTCTCGTGGTTATTCATTTAACATTGATGTTTAGAACCAGCCTGGACCTTCGACACGTGGCCCTGCCTTCCTGGAGGATGTTTCGTCCGAAAACGTAAGTACAGTCCAATTCATAAAGGCTTTTTTCTATAAATACGTGTTGCTTTGTTATGATTATAACCCATCTAAAGTAAAATATTCGTTTTTACAGCTGGATGATGCGGTAATCGTTGACGAAACAAATAGGAGGGTCAATCGGCGATACAACGCAGAAGAGGTGACATTTAGGGCTCGAATAAATGAAGAGGAGATTCCATCTAGGCTTCAGCGCACTCCCTTGATTGCAGCAGTTGAAGCAGTGCGGGCTCTTTTTGGTCTTCTCATTCTGCGTTGTACGCAAAATCTAAGGTCTACTGATCTTGTTCGCTTTTGCTTCATGGCAATAGGATTAGAGAGGCTTGTGTCAACAGTTCTAATGCTAGCATCGGAAGTGACTGTAGAAAGGCTGGTAACACCTATAATGAATGTGCTACAGTCCTACAAAGAACTGAAACTGAGAGATGGCGTAACAGTTGATGTCATCATCATTCACAGAGACATAGGTGCAGGTGGCAACCGCCGAGTCATCAGTATCGAAACTGATCGTCTCAAAAAACAATCAATTTTATCAATACCGACTGACAAGGAGGGGTTATGTTGTGCTAAGGCGATCTTATAAGCTTTAGCTCACTTGGAAAATGACCGGGCTGCAATAAACTCCATGAAGGATAGAAGACGACCAGCGCTTCTTAATAGAGCTAGAGCTCTTCACAAGGATGCAGGAGTTCCTTTGGGACCTTGTTCTTATTCAGAAATCAAAACGTTTGAAGACTTCCTCGACATTCAAATTGTTATCATTTCTTCTGAAAGTTTGAACAAGGTAAGATTTGATACTTTATCGTAACATTTTTTTTTTGTTTTGACAAAATTATATCATGGATTTGGGAAAAAAAATCAATTCGAAATTTTTCTATTTTTAAAGGTTTCTTACAAAGGCGAAGACAGAGAAAGACGCATCAATCTGTGGCTTCACAATGGCCATTACGATGTGATCAAAAGTCTTAAAGGGTTTTATGGTTCCGACAACTATTGTGAGCCATGTGAAAAACCCTTTATGAATCTTGAAGATCACAGATGCCAGTTTTTGTGTCCCATCTGTCTCAGGAAAGATTGCTCACCCGGTCATCCCCAGCGTTGCGCCGACTGCGATAGACTTTGCCGCTCTGCCAATTGCTTTGAATGGCATAAAGCAACCTCTGGAAGTAGACAGAAATCTTTATGCGATAAGGTAAGTACTCTATTATTATTGTATAAAATATTTTTATCGGAAGATTAATGTTTACAGTTTTCAATACAATATGCAATTATATAAATGTGTATTTTATCAGATGTACCAATGCAGAAATTGTGGCAAAGTCATCTTAAGGAGGACCTGCCCTATGGAATTCCACAAATGCGGAACGTCCAGATGCCCTTCATGCAAGCAGTTCGTGGATGTGTCGGAGCATCGATGCTTCCTGGAGGTTGTTTCACCAAAAATGCCTTCAGACAAACTGATCTTTTTCGATTTTGAAACGGATCAGTCTTCAGGCACCCATGAAGTAAACTTTGCTGTAGCACAGTATGCCAATGGGGGTGAAATAATCTTCAGAGGTTATACAGCATGTCAGGACTTTTGTTCGTGGCTGTTCGCTCCCATACATAAAGGATACACTGCAATAGCACATAACATGAAGGGGTGAGTCTTTTCATTTTTTAAACACTCGATTTTTTAAACACTAATTTTGATTTGACGAAAATATTTAGAATGCCTATTTTTTCAGCTTTGATGGACAATTCGTCATGGCTTGGCTCCTGGAACAAGGGATAGCACCATCTGTTATACCCAACGGTTCAAAGCTTATGTCCATTAGTCACCCGACATTGAGGATAAAGCTCATAGATTCTTTTAATTTCCTTCCAATGAGTTTGTCTAAACTGCCGGGTTGCTTTGGACTAAGCGAACTGAAAAAAGGGTTTTTTCCACATCTTTTCAATAAGAGAGAGAATCAAACTTATATTGGCCCCATTCCCGACACCTCATTTTATAGCCCAGATACCATGTCTGGAGCAATACGGGAAGAATTTTTAAAATGGCATAGAATGCAAGAAGGGGTACATTTTGATTTTCAGAAGGAAATGCTCGCTTATTGCAAGTAAGTATTGTTTCAACAAGTGTTATTTTAAAGTATTTTTTAATGTATTAAAATACTGAACTTTTTTTAAAAAAATTGTAGATCAGATGTGGATATTCTCAGAAGGTGCTGCCTGGAGTTTAGGAAGCAGTTTCTAGAAATTACAGACGTGGACCCATTTTGGTAATTATTTTTTAAATATTCGCCTGTTTTATTGAATTGACTTGCTTTGAAATATGTAGCTTATTATCATTTTATTTTTCAGTTACGTGACCATTGCCTCGGCTTGTATGGCAACATACAGGCTCAAACACATTCCGAAAAATTCAGTAGCCATGGTACCAGTGCATGGATACATCAACAGCACCAATTACAGCCCTGATGCTATACGCTGGCTGGATTTCCTTGCACTGAAGGAAAGTATAGAAATTCAGCACGCGTTGAACAAACAGGGAGAAAAAAGAATAAACGGAGTGTCTGTTGATGGATTTTGTGAAGCAACAAACACCATCTATCAATTTCATGTAAGCGTTTTTATTCAAATACATTTTTAGCATAGTCTCAATTTCTTCACCGTGTATGTATAGATATATATTAAACGAATTCTTATTCTAGGGCTGTTTTTACCATGGCTGCCCTAAATGTTTCGAAGGAGGCACTTTGAATTCCTTATCTGGTGTTAGTATGAAGACTTTGTTTGAAAAAACAAATGAAACAACTGCCAGATTAAGGAATCAAGGATATAGAGTCATCGAAGAATGGGAACACGTCTTTAAACGCAGGGCAAAAGATGACCAAGAATTGAAACAATTCCTTCTAGGTCATCAGCTTCAAGATAGATTGGAGCCAAGGGATGCCTTCTACGGTGGTAGGACGAATGCAGTGAAGTTGTTCTTCGATGGGGACAATCAAATATGTTGATTTCACTTCACTGTATCCGTGGGTAAGTTAATTTGCAAAGTTTTATACGTATGTTTTTGTATATTTTTATGTCTAAATATAACTTCTCCCTTTAGGTTAATAAGTATTGTATTCATCCCGTGGGGCATCCCGAAATCATTACAGAGAATTTACGAAATATTGAAGATTATTTCGGAATTATAAAGTGCCGTGTTTTGCCTCCCCGAGGACTCTATTTGCCTGTTCTCCCTGTCAGAAGTAATGGCAAACTCATGTTTCCACTCTGCCGTTGCTGTGCTGAGAGCTTAAACCAAAGCTCTTGTCAGCATACCGACGAAGAAAGATCTATAGTAGGAACGTGGGTGACGGAGGAAGTGAAGTTGGCCGTTGATAAAGGCTATCGAATCTCAAAAGTAAGTATCATTTTGTCCACCTTTATTTACATATTATCTGCATAAATATTATTGGAGTTCTGATACATATATGCATTTCAGATATATGAGGTGTATCACTTTCGTGAGAAATCGGAACATCTCTTCCGGTCCTACATAGATCTTTTTCTAAAGATTAAGCAGGAAAGCAGCGGATATCCTTCCGATTGCACAACTGTTGAAGAAAGGACTTCCTATATTCAGCAGTACTTCGAGAAGGAAGGGGTTTCACTGAATCCTGCTGAAATCAAACGTAATCCAGGGAGACGGCAAGTTGCAAAACTTGCACTAAATAGCTTTTGGGGGAGGTAAAATATTTATTTTTTAGTAAACTGTAATTAATAAACTGTTAGTCTTTTTATAATTAGCTAATCATTTTTTTCTTCTAGGTGGGGAATGAATATCAACAAATGTCAGATAACTTATGTTGATAACTTACCTGCTTTTAATAAGATGTTAGCTGATCCCACAAAAAATGTAAGCCATTTTATTCTTCTGTAATCAAATTTAACTAGAATATCTCATTTATCACTACGAATGTTCATATTTAAAAATATGCAAAGAATATCGATCTCGTGTTTTCCTCTTTCATAGGTTAAGGATGTCTACTTACCAACACCAGAAGTGGCGGCTATTGTGTGGGACAGCAAGAAAAATTTCATTCCCCAAGACACTGGCACTAACATTTACTTGGCGGCTTTCACTACAGCTTGGGCTAGGGTGAAGCTCTATTCAGATATGGATAAGCTTGGAGAAGCTGTCTTGTATCATGATACAGACAGTATCATCTATGCTAGTAGTGGTGGCAATGACCCTCCTCTTGGAAATTTCCTGGGAGATTTCACAGACGAGTTGGACGGTGATGTAATCACTACATTCATCTCTGGTAAATATGATTTTAATTTTTTACTTGTTCTATAATAATGCTTTTTATATATTAATTATTTTCATATAACATTTTGTTTTTATAGGAGGGCCCAAGAACTATGCATACCAAACTTCCGGTGGCAAGACATGCTGCAAAGTTCGGGGTTTTACCCTGAACTTTAAAAATAGCTTAAAATTGAATTTTGATTCAATAAAAAACATTGTATGCAGCTTGGACCGGAAGGAAAGCATACTGTTAGATGACGCCGCCAAGATATGCAGAAATGCCAAACGAAGGAAAGTCTTCAACGTGAAGCAAAATAAGCTGTGCAGGATGGTGTACAACAAGAGGGTTATAAAAGAAGATTTTTCAACTATACCCTATGGATACTAAAACAAGTATAATTTATATTATAATTCAAAGATTAAGAGCGCGTTACTCTTACTGTTTTTTAAAGTCAATTGTTTAATTTAATATGAAATTTATGAACTGATATATTTGCATTATATTTTTTTCCATTACAGATTGAATTTTTATGATTTTACAATACACATAAAACGCTTATATTTTAAAAATGTTCATCTTCTTTTTATTTTATTTTTCCAGATTGAAGACGGTTTAACACTATCCTGCGCTTGCCTGTATATTTAAAAAAAATTGTAAAAACTTATTGTAATTGTGTTTTTTTTTGTAAATGAAAGAAGAGTTATTCACATACTTTGTTTTAAAAAAAAGATCATTGTATCTTATGAAATTTTTATTGTAAGAAAATTATTATATTGTATTGTTATGAATGATATTTCTATTTTAAGAAAGTCTTTTGTAACTGATGTTTTTTATTGTAAATAAAATGCTCATTTCAATTAATAGTTTTTTATTGTGAATAAATATACATCAAAATGTAATCCATTTAGTTTGTCTTGCATACATATGTTTAGTTGATCTAGGGTTTCCAAAAACATTATCTTTAAAAACTTTTTGGTTGACAATGTAAGTCGGAGGCATGTTCATCTCTTTAATGGCTGCTTGAAATTCCTTGAATCCTTTTGGCGACTTCTTTCTGTTCCGAAGTAAGTCTGTAACTAAATTCACGATACTAGTTCTTGGTATACGCTGACCTTTGTAAACAATTTCTCATTCAGGAGTCCACGATAATGTTGCATGGTTTTCTTTTAAAAATTCCAAAATATTCCTTACAGTATTTAAATACCGAGCTGGGGCAGCCTTTAAAATTTTTGCTGTAAGGGCATCCTCTTTTTCTTCTGATAGAGTTTCTGTTCCTTGAATTTCGGAGGTTTCTGGAGTTTCCTGGTGATGTTGTATTTTCACAAACTTCTGAAGTATTTGTAAATATTGATTTGCCTTCTCACTTTCAGACAAATCCTTTCTTTGAAGTATATTTTGCATTTTGGAATCCAAATCAGATAAATGATCCATAAATTCTGCCCGATCTTCGGGTATCAAGACCATTTTCTTAGTGTACTCCATTGATGAGAGAGCTAATCACCGTTATAGCAGCGGGTAATAAAAGAGATAAAAATCCTTCACCCCGTTGAATGAGAATTTGCCTCTTCTTATATAGGGGTATCTTCCTGTCCGAAAGTTTCCTTAAGCTGATTTTAAAAGGAATGAGTTTATTCTTTTGTTTCTTAGTTAAAGGTACATTTCCTCGAAGTACATTCAGTGCACATTCGCACAGAGCTTTAATAATATTATTTGGGCATGTTTTGAAAATAGAACTTTTCGATTTTATTTTACAAATAGCTTTCAAGTATTCTAGCTGCTGCTTCGTACACATGGTGATTAATTTGATAAAATCTGCACAGCAAAAGGACTTTATATAGTTTCCAAATATTTGGCAAATGCTTTAGCTTTGTAGACGGCGCAATGATGGAAACTTTTCCCGTGCATGTAGGGACACATCAAATCAAAATTCGATAAATCTTGTACTTTGGGACATTCAAAATCATCAAGATTTAATATTTCGCGTCCGGTCAAAAATTCTAGAAATTTCTTTTTTTCTCGTCCTTTTACGTAAATATAGGAAAACGTTTCGAATATGACTGCCAATACGCAACGAGAGGTATCGTAAGGTAATTCACCGTCATTCCATTCGATTAGATGAAGGAACTTAGTAATCCAAGAGTAAGTACTTTGTTTCTTACTATCCAGCTTTTCGAAAGTATGAGGCGATTTAAAAAGCCATCGTCCGCAGAAAGTCTCGTCATTCACAGCACACACTGCCATCTCTTTGACGATAAAACGTCCCGGAAATACCTGAAATCCTTCAAAATCTAAGACTGCTGATGTCATGTTGTTTCCGTTATGAAATGACTAACGAGGTTGATATACATAAAATTTATCTCCCGGAAAAAGTCCAGTGCGCAGGCGCAGTGAATCATCGATTTGAGGTGTCAAATCAACAAGTAGATAGCTAAATGCTTTTGAGGTAGCATCTTCGTATACTTCTCGAAAAAATTTAACATTGTTTGGGTAAAGCTGGCGACCTAAATGCATGATTTGGGAACGATCACGGGGATTTTTAAATAAAAACATGTAATGCGCATTCAATGAAATATCTCTCATTTCTTTACCTTTGTGAAATATATTTTGAACTATAAAAATAATAGTTAAATTGCGATGATGGCTTCCTTTAGTGAAAAGTTTGCTTAATTTGTTGTCGCTAGAAAGTTCTGCCATTAGATCATCGATCACAATTACAGCATTCGTAACACTATTGATATTGGAAGGGAGTCCTTCGTGAAATTACACATGTTTCATTTCTTTGTAAAGGTTTTGATAAGCTCCATAGCACCAAATAATTTTAGAGGGGAAAGGATGTATCATCTTAAAATCGATTAATTTCTTTACAAGGTGTGTCTTTCCACATCCTGTTGCACCACCGACAAGAACGGTGCATGGGTGATGTAAGTGTAATGAATTCATGTTCAATAACTGAAAATGTCGTGAGTGGTTGTATTTATAATAAAACAAAAAATGAATGAAATAACGAAAAAACTCTTTAAATAATCTATTTATTTACTGTCTAAAAATCATTCTTACACCATATCGTTTTTTGACAAATTGGTACATTCGAAAATCGTTTTTCTGACAGTGAGATAAACTGTTTACAATAGAATACAAAGATTTGCCTTGACATCGTTTCAAGATAAAGTAAATACAATAAGCTCCACAGACATTAGACGTAGGACTTTGTATCATTGATGAATTCCATACCACGGAGGAATAACGGGACACGAAATCGTGAAACAGTTTACCATAAAATTCAGGTGGATTTCCATACGAATCAAAAAATTCAACTTTGTCGTCTTCCAAGTACAATGCTAACCAGTGGGATCCTGGTTCAGATGACGTGTCGGTATTCACAACAATAGCAGACTTTTCTTTCAAGGTCGAGATAGTATCGGATGCAAATACGCCACGGAAAAATGGTGAAGTATACGGGTCTCTTGATAAAATGAAATATATTTGATTTCCATTCATTTTCAATTTCCAAAGTCATATAAAATATTTCTCGATTTGTTTATTTCTATTACGTTATCAAACTCGGCGTAAATCAACACACAGATAGTTTGAGAAAGCGCCTTTGAAAATTTAATTTCCAGTCTCAAATTGCTATGTTTAATGAGATTTAAATGATCTCCATTACAAAGGTCCGGTGATAAATTGAAGGCAAACAATGTATTTCCCTTTATATAATCTTCTCTAGATAGAAATAATCCTTGGTCTTGTCCAAATTTATCAGTTCCAGAAAATAAGCTATTGTAACCTTTGATGTAATTATTATTAGGAAAATTCAATTCGAAGGGGTTATGTGGCACTGGCTGACCATCTACATAAATTCCTATAAAATTTATGTCAAAATGCTTGAAATCGAAAGGGGATTTTTCAAATGTTCCATGAAATGCATTATTTTCCACACATCCGATGATGAATCTTTTGGGCATCTGACCAACGAAAATATTATCTTGCACCATTGACATACTTCCCTGAGGAATAGAATATACTTTGCAAAGTACTCTATTAATAGGATATTTTGCTGTTTCTTTCTCTAAAGCTTTCACGTGTCCTAAAATAACACCTGGGCTGACACGAACTTTTCGAACTAGTAAATGGATTTTTTCCAAAACAACTTTGTATCCTTCATCTCCTTGCAAGCAGAACTCAGGTTTACTTCGAATCAATTTAATTTTCACATCTACCAAATTCAATAATAGTCTTTCTTGATGAAACAGATCACTGTGTAGTATTCCGATCATATCCACTGTAGCACTCGATTCAAAAAATTTTGATCGCTTTTTCAATCCATCGTCATTATCGCTGTAAAATATTTCAGATGTAAGCTGAGAAGTCTTACTGTCATAGCCGTGATTCAATAACGTCTCAATATAAGATCGATAATGATATGTATTGCTAGAGTTAGACACAAGGCGATCATTTAAGGAAACGTCTACTTGACTGAAGATTGAATGAAGAAATAAATTAACAGGGCCAATATTAGGTTTTGTTGATGTGGAAGCAGTTGGTGCTGTTGATGCAGATGCAGATGAATCAGAATCAATATTAGTTTCTTTTAGAATAGGTGAACCATCTGCTTTTAAAATTTTTGCTTTTACATAAAGCTGGGTTTGACTCAAATCGAGATACTCTTCGCCGCTTCCAGAAATGGGAAATTCAACTGGTCCTCCATCGAATACATTAGACAATGGGTGAAATTCAACCCACTGACCATTTTCCACGGCTGTTTGAGTCGGAGGTAAGTGAAAAAGTTCCAATTCCGATTTGACACATTCTGGGGATCCTTTCAAAATGTAAGCCATTACGAATCAAAGATGTCACGACCTCTTCTCTTTCGTACCTTAGATGAAATGTTTTTTTTCTGTGGTTTTCTCTTCCTTTTATATTTTCCTTTTCCAATCATGGACTGTATTTGACCAATAGCTTTTCGAGCCAGATTTTTTCCAGCTTCTTTACTTCTTTTTCTGGCAGCAATTTTGATATCTTCCCCAGAAACAAGGTCGTTTACCACATTCGTTCCTGTGATGAGAGCTTCTTTGCCAATTGCTTTTCCTCCTTTTACTATAAATGGTAATGCCGCTCGAAACCAACGGCGGAATATGCCACCTAATCCATACCCTTTTTGAAAAGACACTCCCTCATAATATGGAATTCCAGATCCTTTGTGATTCGTATAATGTTCTTGGAATTTTGTTGGGCAGCAAGTATACGGTACTTTTGTAATAGAACTCATCTTTCGTATGAAAAATATGGAAATAATTGCCAACACTAAGAAATCCCACCTATTTATAGGATTTGTCGCATTCGAAAATGCAAAACGATAATCACTTTTCCCCTTTCAAATGGAACCAAAGCACCTGAATTAAGACGAAGTTCCATTTCAATGGTTTGAAAGGACTGTCTGATTACGGGAACATAATGAGGTCTATCATAATGAGCGCTAATAACATCTCCGTCTTTTCCGGAAATTCTCACAACTCTTAGTAGAGGTGCTTCAACATTTCCTACAACGACAGGTTGTACTATATCACTATACACATAAAATACTGGGAAAGCTGCTTGTGGATCAGCTACGAAAGAACTTTCTTCAACCCCCTCAACAACATGAGGGTAGAAACCTAAAAGATCACACAAACCCTCTTGTAAGATAACTTTTGATTTATTTTCTGCTTTTATTTTTACTCGTTTGTTATTAGCATTGAATTTAAAACTGATTTTACCTTCGTGTGAAGGTAGTGTCATTGCTTTTAAAACATCTGAAACGGTTTCATAGGGGCCTGGCGGAATTTTTCTGGTAATTAATTTTCCATCTCCTAAATCAAAACCGAATATATTGTTCTTCTCGTTTATGTTATACCATGTATGGGGGTAAATTATTTCGGCTAATCCAACTTCCCATTTTCCTTCTAATGATATCGGTATAGGGAGCTGAGTTACAAAACTTGAAATTTTATTATTGGGAAAATAATGTAAGGAGCTATCAGAAGGAAGCGTCAAATAGAATGACATTTTGTTTTACAGTGAATAGATTTTTTTCTTAACGAATCCCCCTATTTATAGCATTTTCACTTCACTCACCCACGAATTGAATTCTTCTGGATATCCTAGAAATTTAACAAAATATTCCATTTTTCCATTTTTACTTCTTTTCTTAATCACTTTTTCTACAGGATAGTAACCAGAATCTTTAACCTTTTGCATTTCTCTTTCGTAAAATGTACCTTCTATGACATTATTGTTAAAATCCTTCAATTTATAAACAATCGGTATTCTTGAAAGAATCTTGTAAATACTAAATATTTCTCTAGACCAATTATTTTCATATCCCTTTTCAAATTTTCCTTTCCACTTACTAATGCGAACCGTATCCCCTACTTTAAAAGAAGGTTTTTCGGATTCCTGCTGAGAAAGACTGCCATATAAATTTTGCCAAACTATCGCTTGGTTGTCAATATTTACTGAAGATGGTTCCATTTTGATACTTCGATGCCACGTATTATTATAACTAGATATTATTTTTTGAATCACGTCTATGTACTTTTGAGAGTTATATTCTGTAAAATATCTCGTTAATTTTGACATTAGAGTTCTATGAAAACGTTCGATTATGCTAGCTTTCGTTTCATTATTAGTCGTAAAAAAGTGTACATTCATTTTCTTTAAATAATTTTGGACTATTCTGTTTTTGAATTCTGTTCCTTTATCCGTTTGTAGTAATTGAGGAGTGCGTTCTTTGAATATTTTCTGAAAGCCGCTTAAAATGCTTTGACCTGTTTTATCCTTCAAAGGTATTGCCCAAGCATATTTTGAAAACACGTCTATACATGTCAGCAAATATTTATATCCTTTATTAGATTTACTTAGAAACTGCATGTCTAACAAGTCAGCTTGAAACTGCTCATCTATTCCACCTACTATTACTCGATTCCTTTTAAAATTTCGTCTTGCTGCCCTATGTAGAGTGTAAGACTCTTTAGCCTTTAACCATTTTTTAATTTGTTTAGACTTTATACTGTTTCCTAAAACCCTTCGCAAAGCATTTAAGCCTGCAAAACTTGCTGGAATCTCAGGATTTTTATATAATTTTTCAAGTGAGTTTCTTAGCATTTTATTTTAGTTTATTAAGAAAAATATTAAATAATTTTTTTTAAGTTCTTCTCTCACATATACTAATAACCAATGAGATGACATAAGATTCACAAATGCCTTTATATACTTTTGCATAAAAATATGAATAAAAATAAAGAATAAGATAAAAACTGAAACAAATTAGAGGAAATAAATAAATTTTATTATAAGACTTTAAAACTCAAAACATGATGAAGATACATCCACAGTTTCATTTAAATACAACTCTTCGATTTTCGAAAAGAATTTCACAAAATTCATTTCAGTAAATAATTCATACTGAAATCATTGCAAATAAGGCCTTTTAATGTTCAGTTTTACGAACTTAGCAGCTAACACATTCCATTCAACATTATACAATGCTTTTTCAAAATAAGCATCAAAATTCTGTTTTTTACTAAATGACACACAGTCATGAACGTCCATATTAAATAGGAACCCATGCTTACAATCTATACATTCAGATTTTGAAAGCACAGTTATATTTTGTGAAATACAGTCCAACAAACATTTACATAAAGAAATTACCAGTTCATCATAACCTTGTGGCGTATCAGCATCCCAGTCATCTAATTTTTCGTCATATGGATGCTTCTGAATTTCCAAAAGGACACGTTCTTTGAGTGTGTATGCTATGAGACTAGATTTAATACAATCGAAAATTCGGTTCTGTGAATCCAATAAGTGTTTAAATTGAGCTCCTCTGATGATTACTCTTTCTGGCACCAGATGAAATGAATTGTCCTTTCTCTGAAAAAGTCTCTGTAGACTAACACACATTTGAGAGTTGACACTATGATTGAAAATACACACATCTTTTTTCACAACATCCACGGCATCGGGATCCAGAAAGGCAGGAAATGTGCGAAGTTTAGAGAGAAGAGAACTCCATACATCGGGCTTCAAAGACACTCCTTCTTTCGTAGGATGAAGGAATCCATTGTCATCTGTTACGTAAACTCGAATGTGAACACGGGTTTCCTTATGAAATTCATTCACAACAACAAACAAGCCGTCACCGAGATGAACCATATTATTGGGTAAAGTATCCAAAGTTATTTTTTCGGCCAAACGCTCGTTAAAACACAATTTTTAGGCATTTTATCTTGATGGTCACTCTTGCGTTTTAAAAGTTCCCGAGCTTTAGATGCACACATCTTAGAAAAAAATCAGGTAAGTGCAGCAGCTGAAAGAAAGTCTCACACCACAGTTTAGAAGCAAGCCAAAAATGAAATGACCTTTTAAAAAAAGACTGGGAGAAGTCTCAAGACTACTGTATTCATTTCAGTTCTCTATATCAGCCAATCAGAATATTAGAAACAGTCAG
>JAOUZG010041477.1:5882626-5893842 GCA_026289955.1 Argiope argentata
TCAACTAATTGGAGGCATTCTCAAAGCTCGGATGAGCTTTCACACTTCAGACGAGACACTGAATGGTTCCAAATGTTCTGATGAACTCCACGTGGGCTCGGCTACAGGGCGAGGCGGCCTACGTACATTCCAAATTCTCTCCTGAGAATTTTCCACAGAATTCCAAGTTGAATTCTCGCTCCAATCACCAGCTGTTGCTTCGTCAGTTCGCTCCCAACACTTCGCTCTCTTTTTCTTTCCTCAGCTCTCTCTGTTCGCTCTTTTTATCTCGGTCCAAAAAACTGGCCTTTGGTGGCAAATGACCAATCACCATCATTCCCAAAGCTCTTTGATCGTCTGACCCAAGTTATCTTTCCAATCCCAAGAGAGGGGGAAACGGCATCTAGCAAGGAGACGTTTTGGTTCCGTCTAGTCTGCAATCTTCACCTGACACAAATTCCTCTATTATCTATGGTTGCTTTCCTTTCCAATTTGATATTTTCCTACTTATCTATACGAAAACGTCACAGCCCCTCCCCCCTTGGGAACAAAATTTTCCGACAATGAAAGAGGAAATTTTTTTTACATTTGATACCAGTAAACTTGACATTACTAAATCTAGAGGCAAATTCACTAGTAACTTAAATTTAAATGTACATAATATTAAACATTCATATCCTAGAATACATAACACAAAAACAAAACACAATAAAAAGATAAAGAATAATATTTAGAAATAGATGATATTTTCTAAGGAAGTATAAACTTTGTAATCTTATCTCATCTTTATGGTCGAATGCTAATTTTATTCAATGTTCGGTACGGCTCAAACTGTCGGCGTTTTGATGGTGTTTGCCTGTCGACATATAATACCAGATTTTGAGTTAAACTCCGTTTCAATTCCTCAAATGCTCGGTTGCACTCTTCGAACCAGAGTACTTTCCCATTCTTTATTTTACCCTGTAGTGCGTTTGTTAGAGGGGCCGCAAGTACCGAGAAATTCCTTAAATAATGAGCATAATAGCCTTCTAATCTCAAGAAAGCCCTAATTTGACTTTTTGTAGTGGGAGTAGGAAAATCTACTACAGCCTTTATTTTAGCTTCCGCGGGTGTTCGCTCTCCTTCACCGAATTTGTGCTCTAAACCTCTGACACGACTCAGATACGGAGTCCCTTTTGTCTTCACAACAATGGAAGGGCTAGTTTCTATCTTTCGACCCTCCGCTTGTGGGTTCTTAAGGGCCATAAACGGAGTTTTTCGACTCCTCGTTATTTCGGCATTTAAATTGGGGTTCATTCTTTGCTCCTCAATTAACTTGGCACTCCAGATATTTAATAAATAATAACCCATGTCTAGGTAGGCGTCAATTATTGCTGCTTTCGTGACTATATTGCCAAATTCTGAACTCTTAAGTTCTATCTTCGCCAGAGGGAGGCAGTTTAACTGTTTTTAAGGGGTTGCTTTATCCACGCAATTTCTCCTGTCAGATCCACGGACTTGATGTGGTTGCGACTCACTAAATCAATGAACGCACCCGTGTCCCGTAAAACTGACATCCTTTTATCATTCACCGTGGCCTTGCTCATGTAAGGCGCAAAATGGGTTTTGGAAAAATTCCTCATTCCCACGTGATTTATTGCCTCAGCGGACCTCTCTTTTTTCTATTGCGGACAATTAGGCCTTAAATGCTCTAAAGAGTGGCAAATATAACAAGCGGCTAATTTTCTGCGTTCAAAATTTTCGTTTCGCCAATTTCCCTTTTGTATCGGATTTCTCCATGACTGGGGTCCCGAATTTCCTAATGATTTGCCTCTCTGCTCTGTTTTCGGCGAAGTGGGCCTAGACTTTTCATACGAGGATTTACGTTCACGAACTTTGGGAAAACGTGGTTTATGAGTGCTTCTAACGGATTCATATTCGTCTAATTTGTCTGCTAATTCCGACAGATCCACCAATTTACCCCATTCGTCTAAAAAGTGATCTTTGACTTCAGGCGGCACGCGTCGTTTAATTTGATCGGTGATCATCAAATTTTTCAGTGCTTCGAACTCATTTACTTTAACCCCGTCTAACCAACCTTCCAAGTAATTTCTAAGCTCGAAAACATTTCCTTCTATAGCGCCCCTGTCTTTCTCTGATGTTGTGTGAATTTTATGCGGAATGTTTCCGGTTTTATTTTAAAATGCTCCAATAAAACTTCCTTTATGTGAGCATAATCTTTCATCCTTCTTTCCGGCTCTTTAATAATTATTTGCACTAAATCTAGAGGTAAAAGAGTCATGAGCTGCGATACCCAGTTCCTTTCTTCTATCTCTGCTGAACGTGCTTGGCGTTCAAACATGGTTAGATATAAAGAAATATCGACTAATTGTTCGTAGTATTTTTGCATTAGGTATTTCATTTCTCGCCGTGGTCTAACAGTTTCACTACGTGAAGAATCGACGCTATTTGTTTCTGGTGCATTAGTAATTGTTAACCGTTCTAACTCAAATTCGCGCGCCTCTTTTCGTTCTCTCTCAACGGCTGTTTCCCGCTCCTCGCGCTGTTTGAGGATATCTTGGTAAAAATCTCGTACCATTTCCTCCTCGTATTCCGGAGATGCCTTAATTTTTTTACAAAGGTCTAACTTCGTATCTGTTGAGCAACTCCCAATTCCTAATTCTTTCGCTAGGGCAATTAAATATTCGTTACGGGCTTTAGCTAAGTATGACATAGTTCAACTCTCACGTGGTTTGCAATTTGAAATACAATTTTTACAATTTTAAACAGTTCCTACTTAAAACTACACATTTACAGTATCAAAAACTTTAAAAAAATAATTTAAACAATTTTAGAAATTGATTTTCTACCAACAAAAAAAAACACTTTAATACAATAATTAAGTTAATTAATCAAACACAAGAATTAATTTCAGTTATCACAAAAACAATAGAACACACATAGATTCGACTAGTTAAATTTAATGTTTTACTTAATATGTAATGATGATAACTTTTGACATGTATCATCATCCAATCATATATTTATTTCGAAATTTTTTTCACTTAGAATGACTGTCTACAATTTCTCAATTTTCAAAGAAATTACTTAGTTACATTTAATTTATAAGTTGTTTACTATCGGTGGCAACTGAACACATTTTAGCCTCAATCAAATTTACATGCAATTATTTCAAATATTTCAAATTTTAATTTTAAAACAAATATTACATAACATACAAAAAATTGCCTCTAGAAATAGAAAATCAAGCTTACCGTGGCGAAGCGTATGATTTTCATCTGGGTTTTGAGAAACAGTAGAGTTTCTATATGCTTTTAATGAGTTGATTATATCCAAATGGATGTCCTCTTCAAACTATTGTCTCTTCCACTCTTTCGAATCACAGGCTCTCCGGGCAATGTAGTTAAAGTAGATTACAGATTTCAGTCCAACAGGTAATCTGGGTAGACGTATCAACACCGCTGCCACCAATAATAAATATAGCTGTAACGTTTGAACCGGGGTTACTGGTGAGTTGGGCCGGAAACAAACCAGGACTTGGAGAAATAAAAATCTATTTATTTCCAGCTATAATACATATATAATTTGCACAATTACACCTTCTTGATTAAATAGGTTACGAACACATAGGTAATTAAGTTCAGAGTTCCATTTGGGGAAGGTGCTGTGCCTCAAATAGTAAAGTAGTCTCTCTCGTAAATGAAGACGGAAGGTGGAGTTCTTGAAACTCCCACAAGATCTGGCCCTAGGTTTGGGATTCTCTGCTTGCCGATTAAAATGCTTGGTTTTGTAGAGCGTAAGGTTATGAACTGGCTGGAAGAGCAACTCAGGAGACAGCTGTTCAACTAATTGGAGGCATTCCCAAAGCTCGGATGAGCTTTCACACTTCAGACGAGACACTGAATGGTTCCAAATGTTCCGATGAACTCCAAGTGGGCTCGGCTACAGGGCGAGACGGCCTACGTACATTCCAAATTCTCTCCTGAGAATTTTCCACAGAATTCCAAGTTGAATTCTCGCTCCAATCACCAGCTGTTGCTTCGTCAGTTCGCTCCCAACACTTTGCTCTCTTTTTCTTTCCTCAGATCTCTCTGTTCGCTCTTTTTATCTCGGTCCAAAAAACCGGCCTTTGGTGGCAAATGACCAATCACCATCATTCCCGAAGTTTTTGATCGTCTGATCCAAGTTATCTTTCCAATCACAAGAGAGGGGGAAACGGCGTCTAGCAAGGAGACGTCTTGGTTCCGTCTAGTCTGCAATCTTCACCTTTCACAAATTCCTCCATTATCTATGGTTGCTTTCCCGTGGGAACGCAATTTGATATATTCCTACTTATCTATCCGAAAACGTCACAATATGTACTGCTTTAGGCCTACATAATATGTAAGTGAATTTTCTGACTTCCGAAATTTGAAGCTAAAAATATGTTGCTGAAAAACTATTATGAGACCGAGTTATATGTATAAAAAATAATTGAGCCTTTTAGCCTGCATTAAAACTGGCGAACCGGCTGGTCACCAAAGCCGGCTAGTTAAAGTTAAATTCGTTTCTACCAGGCCTAAAATTCCATTTATCAATAAAATAAATAAAAATAATAATATAAAATTATTTAATTTCAATTTTCCGAAAATTCTTTAAATCACTTTAATTTTTTATTCATATCAATTATTAATAAATTATCTTTTACTACTTGGGATTTTTTTCAGTTTTTATAAATAAGGTCTCGTATGCTTTTACATCAGATTTGCGACTTGAAAAGGTGAGAATGTTTAAAAATAGAATATTTTGTTTGATTAGAGTATTAGATTCTTATCAACTAAGTACGATTTATTGGGTTTGTTATTATAACGATCACAAATATAATTTTTTTGAGTACTTTGACCGGTTTAGTGAATATGTGAATGTCAGAATTAAATGTTGGTAATATCCCTAGACAATTAAAATTATCACGAGACATCCGAGAAAGAAGTAGGGTAATGATACTTTTTTACAACAATTATCTTCAGGAAAATGTGGATAATTTCGCATGAAATATAGAGCAAACAATAAATTAAAAACACTTGTTGATGTTTTATGGATACGACTGGGATACGAGGATGACGTTATGTTCAACATAACATAATGCCATCATTACATTCTTTTGCTGAAGAACAAATTGATTAAAATGAAAATTTTGTGATTATCAGAATTAGTAAAAACCCCAACCTTAAATGGTTGAGCAATGACTAGTTTAATAGCATAAAAATTTTACTCCCTGTTTTGAGAGAAATGGCATGTCACAAAATGAATTTAAAATATAAAAATAATATGTTTGCATTCATAAAAGAAGAAAAGAAAAAAAATTATCGCTACTTCGGATGGGAATAACACTGTTGAAGGAATAAATACATAGAATAAAATACATGATTTGGAGAGGAACCACCTGTTGGACATGGTAAAGTTAGAGAGAGAAAAATAGGAACTTTTATAAAATTGAGCTTTTTAAAATGGATTTAACATTCAATACCTACATCAGCTGTTAAGATTTTCAATCCTAAATATTTTATTAAGAAGGTGAATATAATACGAATATTTCAAATCAATATAATAATATTTAGATTCCTTGCGATAGGTAGAGCATTAATTTAGAGAAATATAAATTTTTTTTATCATAGGAATAGAAATTTAATCATAGGATGTTTTTCCAGGAAAAATAAAACAGATCCTTATAAAAAATAAAAACTACAAATCAAAATATTGAGTAAGTGCATTTTAGTGAATTAATAGAATGTAATTTCTTCACTATAAGTGTAGAAAAGGAAAATTAACCTAACAAGTAATATTTAAAAATAATTAAGTTAATTCCAATTAAGATCAATAAAGAATTTTTATTTTATTTACTTTTTATTAAATAACTACAATTTTTGTTTTTGCTTTCTGCTTTACAACGGAAGGAGAGGTACATAGTTTCTAAAGGTATGGCATTTGAGCCCCCGGGGACAGAGCGCCGGTGACTTCTTGCTCACATACGTCACAGGGTGGAGACTTCATTCATGCATTTCAATCATTCCCCCTCAGATCGTAACTTAGATCTGGAACAGAGAACGATCACCTCGACCCAGTACCCCCAGTGGTATTATTCTTCAAATGGAAAACTTTGCGACCAAGCCAGATTTAGCTTCCACCGCGCACGGATAATTTTCGGCCGGCTGTTTCGAATTTGCAGCCCACAGGATCCGAATCCAACGCCATATCAACCGAGCTATTCCTGGCCTAACAATTGAAATTGCTATAAATATTTTATCAAAAAGTTATACTAGCATTAAATTTTCAGCACCAACAGAGGATTCAAAGCCAATTGTGGCAACGCAAAATGTGAGAATTTTCTACACCAGTTCAGCTAATACAATACTATCAAAAATATTTAGTTTTCCTTAGTATTTTAATCTGAAAATTCTTCAAAATGAATCCGAAAAATCGATTCATTAGCAATGTTTAATTTTAAATGCATCAAACATTAAGAAAATAAACAACCGTTTGAAGTAATCTGACGAAAACATGCTAAGCCTAACCTCACTGGTGTGGGGGTCGAAACAAATTTGTCTTTTTATTGGTGATGAGGAAATGAAGAAGCGAATAGCAAAAGAACGATCACGCAATGTTAACGGACTTAGAAATTTTCTGTAGAGGAATGAATATTACTGCGCATGCTCATATTTAACTGGAGGAAATGAGTATTATTCACTGCGTTTCATGATCGTTCTCTCGCTATTCGCTTAAGTCAATGCAAGGATCAGGATGAATTTTTTCGTATTTAGAGAGAAAAAAAAATGTTTGAAATACTTCATCATTTCCAACTCATTAAAAAAATCGTATAAATAAAAATCTGAACAAACTTTAAAAATAGGATTGATTTTTGGTTTCTTAAATATTTAGAAATCTAATGAAACTTCCTGAAAAATGACAATAAAATTTATGTGCCTTAAATTTATGTGCCACTGTATTAAGGATAAAAGTTTAAAAAGTATGACGTTTTTTTTGTGTTTGTTTCTATATTATAAGGATTAGCCTTGTTTTTTTTAATGCCTTATTTAAAAATGTTGGAGATCAAATGCCCTTATCGAGAAATTAAGTTTAATATAATTGAGAAAACTTAAAGAAACTTATCTTCCTTTGAGGAATTTCTGAAAAGAAAAAACATTTTAAATAATATATTTTTCAGAAAAAAATATTAAAAGTTTTTTTAAAGGGTTTTTGAACAACAAGTAAGTATAATTCATATTAGTTGAAGCTGCTTTTTTTCTTCGCATCCTCCTTTTTTTTCTTTTTTTCTATTTTTAGTACTTTGGTTAAGAATATTTTTTTCTTTTTCTTTTGAATGAGAATGTGTGCTGATAAAAAAAAATACAATTTCTATATCGCAGTTTTGTAGCAATTTGAAGAGAGAATAAAAAATACTATACTTATACATAATAATAAATATTCCAACTAGTATCTTTACCTTAATTTATGAAAATCAGGATTGTTTACATCATGTTTCCTAGTTTTTATAAGAATTTAATAAATCTGTAGCTTAAAAATTTCATGTATTAATCCATGTATTATTTAATGGAATAATATAACTATTTTTGAAATAAAAGTGCTTTGTATGCATAATAATTAAAATATAAGTATGATACACCCTATCAAAGGAACAAAAAATTGATCTGAAACTTTTTTGAGAGAATTTAAAGGAATATACTTATACTGATTTCAATCATTCCTTAAATTTCATTTCAGTCTAATAAATAATTTACAAGATAAAAAAATAATCATGAATTATGTTTCGAAATTCAGTTCTGATAAAAGAAAAAATCCATTTGCCGTATTAACTGTGATAAAATTGAACTATTCTGCAGCTGTATTCACCCTCCCCCTACAGTGGTAAGGACTTACTTTTAAAGAATATATAGTTATGGTTTCTGTATATACTTTAAGTTTGATGAATACACAAATTTTTATTATGGTAGCATCAGAGATTAAATCATCAGTTTAAATTAATAATAAAATGATTATCAAGAGAGGTAAAAGTAAAATTTTAGACCACACCTCATTACTTTGGATTCTTAAAAATGGAGAATATTCAGATAAAATTTAACACGACAGCTTACTCAAAAGGGAGTCAGTCACTGAATAACTTCATCTTGGTTATGTCCAGAAGAAATAGATTTCTGAATTTAGGTAAGTTAGATAAGACAACAGAACTACAAGTTTTCACCTCCATGATTGATCGCCTTTTTCAAAAAAAAAAAATTAATCAGTAATACAAGAACAACTATTAACCTTTTCTTCTTAAAAAAAAAACTCTAAATGATTCATGATTTTAATTTTTTCCCCATCTAGGACTACTGATGTAGACGCAGAAACTTTTCAAAACATTTTTTTTTTAATTTAAGGTGTAAAATTACTTTCTCATTCTTTTAAATATATTTAAATAATATTAATATGTTTTTAAAGTTTTGATTCATGAGCATTTTAATTTACATAAAAGTTTCCTTTTTTGTTTAAAATCATGAATTATAAATATTAATAATTTTATAATGTTTATAATTATATAATTTAAACATTATAATATATATATGTTTATAATGTTACAGAACTAAAACTTAAGTTTTCTTATAGAAAAATTATAAATTTCTTATATCATCACATTCATTCACAAGATTTTAGAGAATAAATAGTTTAATATTTTTAATTGAAATTTTGCTTATATAAATGAAAGAAAAAGCCTACTAAAATTTGAAACAGACTAATTAATTATAAATTAGAAGAATTATACACAATTTTGAATTTTTTAATACAGACATTAAAACTACAAAATGCATCTAATTGTTCATTGGGAAATATAAGATGAATTCTACACAAATTTATAAATATAAACTTTTTTAAATATCAAAATCATAATACAAATTATTATGAGTACAATTTAAGGTAGAATTTAGAAGTCTTACAATGCATGGCTAAAAAGGATAAAAATCAACGTAAAAAAAAGGATTAATTCTATAAAATATCTGAAAATCAGACCACATAAATATAATCGCCATGACATACAAATAAAAAAATTAAAGCATAACAAATTCTTAATCTTCTGGACTAATTAGTAAGGCAAAAATTGAAATAATATAATCGAAGATACTTTATGGAAAATTTGCAGAATAATTATAGAACTTTAGATTGACAAGATAGCGAGTTCAAAATAAAATATACAAATAAATAATCAAATATATATAAAACGTGACATACATTGTGCCATTATAAAAAATCAATGCTATTTTCCCTCAAAATTAAGCAAAGAATAATAAAAAAAATTCAAACAGCAATATAATGAAAATTTAAAATTATATATGTTTAAAAGAATGTAAAACATGGAAGGTTAAAACAATACATGAGTGACATAACAAAGAACTTTAAAATTTATTAACAAATATAAAACCAGATATGCACGATGTTCCTTATTAAACCATCCTAACATATTTTTTATGTTATAATTGGGAAAAAACATTGCTTTTGAACACGCACTAATCAGAAATGAAAAAAAAAAAAAACTAACAATGAAAGCTATATACAGAGCTAGCTTGTTTTATTAAGGAGCCTAGGTGCACAGATACATATATAGGATAACACAATTTTTCAAAGTTTGAAAAATATACAAAACAAACACATTACTATCACACATTTATTTAATAGTAAAGAAAGTTCATTTAAGCATTATGCTAAAATAATAAATTTAATTTGCTAAAAGTGCACTTAGCCTTTATTTTAGCCATAGTAAATGACCATACTTAAATCTTTAATATGCTACACACTAGCACTAAACTGTAATATATTTCTGAGCATATATTTCAAACCCATTGATTTTTCCAGTTAAATTCCATGCTCATTCCATCCCGCTATTATCATTCAGAACAATAATTTAGTTCTTAAATATGTTGAGGACCCATAATCACAATGCTTTGGGTGCATAGCATTTGTTGCATCCCCCAAATGTCCGGCCCTGGCTATATATGTAATTTTTAAGAGTACATGATTAATAAAGCATATGTTGCAAAACAGCACAGAGCCATCAAAAGTGTTATGAGTCTGAAACAACATAAACTGTTTTAAAACAAAGTTTTACATACATATACATATGTAGTAATATTATAGATATGATTAAATAGAAGAAAATGAAAAAAAAAATAAAGCTTTTTATTACAAAGCTTATATTTATAAAAGTGTAATATTTTATTTTTAATAATCACCGTTTAAAAAATTTGATAAAATTAATTACTCAAATAATAAAAATTCTAATTTAAATCCTTATGTTGAATAATTTAATGAAAATTATTTATACGCCTATTTACACACACACACGTCGGTGAGGATTTCTGTTTAACATTTAAGACTTATTTTAAATGTTAAACAAAAATCTAAAGCAAAACAAAAAATTTCATAATAAATAAAAGTATTCACACAACATTATAATTTTAAAATAATATATATAATTGAGTGAGATGAAGTTACAAAAAGTTGGATATATTCTTTAAAACTATTTGTGAAATATATCATTTATATACTAATTATAATTTATAAATAAAAATAACAATTAGCTTTCTTAACATTTACTATCTTCTATTTTATATTTATCATTAAAAATAAATGCATAAGAAATCTCTAATATTTCTTTCCGTGATGGTTTATTCAGAATTTTCTTTAAACGCTGCAGTTTCTTCTTAGTAGAAAAAGACCAGAGCTACTTTTGAAACTTTTTTCATAAATATCATAATAATGTGAATTGTTTTGAAACTCTTCATCTTCACCAACAGAATTCATAATTACCTGAATTTATAATATAAACATACTTTGAAGGGACTCTCACGCATTTATATAGCAGTCTACATTATAAACACTGCAATAGAAAGATCGTATTGCGTATACCCTTATGCGCAGATGATCACAAAAAATGTTGTCGATTACAACTGCCTGGTGGATATTTCTCCAGAAAAAGTGTTCTAAATCCGTTAACATTGTATGATGGTTCTTCCGCTATCCGCTTCTGGGAAATGAGGGGGTTTGGCCACAAAGTTAATTTTTAAATAATTCATAAAAAGTTAAAGAATTAATATTTGAAAAAACTGTGTTATCAAATATCATACATAAACCCATAATAGGTTTAAACAAATTTACTTGAACTTGAGTGCATAAATAGAATTTATTTTATTAATAATTAAAATGTGGAC
>JAOUZG010041477.1:5898842-5916075 GCA_026289955.1 Argiope argentata
TATATATATATATATATATATATATGTAATGTGTGTAATAATAAATATATGTATAATAAAGATGCTTAAAGTTTATTTCTCATTACATTACCAATCCAGGCAGCAAGAGTCATCGGCAATAGATTGGAAATGCTCTAATCCGCTGGCAACGGTTCTTCCGTCAACGTCGGCTTTCCATTAGCGCATTGTTGGATTCTGAGCAAATTTTTGTGCGGTCGCCGCTAAAGGTTGAGATCCAGTGGCGACTAATGAAAATGGTATCGCCCCGTACTCGCCCCGCTATCTGGAAAATCGCCTTTCCTAGATGAAGCTTTGCGAATAATGATGAATCACCTGGTTTGAGTTGTACTCTGGAATTCAGCTAGTCATATGTTGTAACGTCTTGGGCCAGGATTTCTAGCGAGTTTCACCTGAAAACAATGCTCAGTTATTTGAGTAATAATATTGAATTTATTTCCAACTATACTACAGATATTTTGCACTATGTTACCCTTTTTCTTGATTAATTAGGTTACAAGTACATAAGTAGAATCAGATCAGAGTGGGGGAAGATGTGGGGGAAGATGTGGGGGAAGATCTAGGGGAAGATGTTGTGTTTCAGAAGGACAAGAAAACTCTCTTTGAAGTGTAAAGATCAGACGAAGTCATGAACTCCCGAAAGATTCAACTGGTTCGGGGTTTATCTGCTCTTTTATAAACCTGCTGGGATTGCCGGAAACGTAAATTGACGAACTCGTTGGAAGGGAAGCCCAGAAGACGAAACTATCTAATTGAGTTCTCCCAAAGCTCTGATGAACTTTCACATTGTCGACAGGACACACGGCCGTTCGAATTCGATTCACGAAGTTAAGATGAATTTCACGCGTGCTCAGCCAACAGAGCGAGGCTGCCTGTGATACACTTCAGAATTCTCACAGTAGAATTTCACACAAAATTCCAAGCTGAATTCTCGCTGCTCCAATTACTAACTGTCGCTCAGTGGTCTTCCGGCTTCTTTCCCTGTCAACCTATCCTTCTCTTGTCTCCTTTTTATTTGGGTTTCACTGACCGGTTTCCAACGACAAATGACCGATCAGCATATTTTCCAATTTTCATTTGACCCAAGATACCTTCCTAATCAAATGAGAGGAGAAGGCATCAATTAGCAACCCGCAGATGGTTGAATCTCTCTTCGATTGATACGACACTTTAGATGAAAGGAAGGGTCATTTGCCGACTGCGCCTTATGTCGCTTTAAACGGTGGGAGTCTCTTATCTATTGAAAGGGACAGGCCTGTTTCCCTTCCTAGACGTTTGTTTCCAAACCCATGCCCATTTCCTGTGAAACTGCAAAAGCAGCACAGACACATCTGGAATTAGCTATAAAACTGAAATTCGTTTTGCGTACCAAACGTCTAAATTCTTTTGATATCAACAAATTCTTCAGATATCAATGTTTTTTTTCCTATGTGAAACTTAGTTCTTAATATTTCTAATCATCTTTTATCTCAAGTCGTCAAAGTGCGCTATCATTTTAAGAAATATGGTAAGTGTAAATTATTTATTACTGTATACTTGTAAATAGTATAGCGTTTATTCCAAATGTTGAAGAAAAAAAATTCGGAAGGTCGTTCAAACTTTTTGATTCCCTGAAATATGGAATTAAACGTGATATTATTAGAGTCAGGAGCGAAAGACCATAACGCCTAATAAATAGTTGAGTTAATGAACCATTGTTAATCTCTCTACTTCATTTAAGTGCTAAATCATCGTTAATAGAGTTATCGTCATTTCTTTTCTTGTGTTTTTTTTTCAAGTGATTCTATTTTGAGTTTGATTTTTATTTCACGTGCTCTTAAATTATTGCAATTATTTGTCGTCTTCATTTATGATTTCTTCCTGTTAGCATTTTCAAATGAAAGATATTTCTAAAAAAGTATTAAATTACGTTCTTAGTCTTTGGTATGGCAATAAATTTGTGAAATTATGTTTTATTTTGACGTGAGGTTAAAGAAACACATGGGAAATTTGGTGATAATGCGCCAAAGCTGCAAGATCTCGTTTTATCTAGTCTGGCAGCCCTTTTCACTTTTCGCATTGGCCAGAAGATTCCTCCAAAAGACACGGTACAGGCTTGTGGCTGGAAATTTTTGGAAAAGTGCCCCAAGAAGGGGGTTAAACCACGATCGTACCTATATTAAGTGAAAGATTAGAATAAAAAATATTCCTTTAAGACTGGGATTGAATTCGCATTTTTGAATACGTATATGAATAGTTTTTAATTATTTCATTTTTCATAAAATAATGACATATATTTGACTCCCGTTCGTTTGAGTTATTTTTATTTTTCTCAATTATCATAAACTCCATTAAAAATTGCCTACACATTCCATTATCCTGTCAAAAACATTATTACGACTAGGAAGTTTCATGAGACTTTTGCTCGTTAACTACACATTTCAAATGTCAAAGAACATTTCATTGCATTTTTAAAAGAAGTTAAATCTCAATCATTATTCTAATTAAGAATTATGTTTTGTAGGCTCATCAAATCTAGTCATAAAGGGAAAACGAACCTGAAGAAAATTATATGTATAAAGCTTTATCTACATTATTGGAAAATGAAAGAAACCCAACATTTTATAGAATACCTAATTTCTAAATATGATGCCTGAAACGGGATAGCAATGAATAAGACAATTCGTATTTCATTCATTTTCTAAGTATTCTATAAAATGCCAAAGGGAAAGGGCCATATTTAAGGGAAAATTTAAATGTCTAGTAACATTCAGTTAATTGAAATGAAGGCATACAAATTTTAATATTTCTCTTCTGATGTCTGATTGCATAAAAAGCTATTATTATTATTATTTATAGATTTTAAGAGCCTTTTTCAATTTTTTAAAATTCGAATTATAACTTTAATGAATAGATAATTATAAATAATTTAACTTGCCATTTTCATAAATCATTAAAAAATAATGATGAAACCGACAACTTGCTTAAAAATAAAAACCCAAATGTGTTTTTAGCATGAATATATTGTTCAAGCATTGAATTTTAAAGATAAAAAAATTATAACTCGTCAATTCTTTAATATTGTGTTAGACTATTACATTAGTGACCGGAAAGTACATATGCCCGATGTTCCAGTCATGGGGTGGGGGAGGCAAGTATGAAAACGAAACAGTGTTTTGTCAATTTTAGTGTAAAAAAAATAACAGGGCAAAAAAAAAAACAATCCGAGGATCAATTTAGCTTTTCTGCACTGTGATGAATGGGACCAAACATGTTACATTTTGTCTAGGGCACTGATTACCTTCACCACACTGTTTCATCAGAAACGATACTTCAAGTAATTCTTGATTCAAATATTTATCATTCGATTGGATGGGTTAGCTATAAACACATATTAATAAAGTTGTAAAAGATTTCGGACCTCTAACTCATATTTTTCTCTGAAAGAAAACATTTTATATCATTTTAATTAGTTGAAAGATTGAATTATTTTATTTCCCAACAAATAATTTTTACTATAATTGTAACTAACCACCTGTTAGATTTTATAGAGCTAAAAAGATTTTTTTTAAAAAAATTTCAAAATATATTTTATTTTTAATATTTTTTCTCAAAGAAGAGTCATCATTTCTTTCATTTTTTTTATTATTTTGAAGGAAACCTATATTTTACTGACATAGAAATGAGCTAATGAGCCATTTCTTTATTTTGATTCTGTGAAAAGCAAGTTTTAATTTAATTTGGTTTCAAAGAAACTTCATTTTACTTTGAAAAGAGCTTTATTTATCTCTAGAATAGGTTTTGGCTTAAATTTTTACCCTGTAAACATCCATTTTCTTTTTCCCTTTCAGGAATTGTTTTGATGTTTTGACTTTAAAACGAACCGTTTTTGTCTTGCTTCTAAAAATGGCTGTTTTTTATTTAATTAGTTTTGAAACAATAATAACTTTTACCGGAATAAAATTTATCTGTTTCCCAATTAAGAGATTTTTTCCCTTTATTGCTCTTAAATTTATCCTTTTTTTTCAGATTAAATTGAATTCAGATACATAAAGCGTTGAAATGTATAGCACATATTCACTTTGAAATTTATAATAAAACATTTATTTCTATTGTAATTGCATTTTAATAAAATCATTCTTGCTTTCAGGTGTTAGTTTTATTCATCAAAGCTGTATGAAACGTCATAAAGCGACCTTTATCGATACAGAGAGCTACATTTCAAGTTTTGCATATCACTGTTGAGGGACTTTTCAGACCATTTTGTTTGCACACAAGACACCTTCTCTTTTTTTCATCAAACGGTCAATAAAAATTATTTACAGCAGGGCGAGGTGTTTGCTGATTTCTCCCAATCAAAGATGAAATTAAGCACCTTTTGAATTATCTGTGTGTTACTTTTTTGTGTGTACCTTTTTTGAACAGAATAAATGTTATTATTGTCAAATCTAACAAATGGAAGAAGAGCTTTTTAGTTCATTTTTGTTTTCCGATTTAAGGAGTAATTTGTACTCATTCGATCGCCTAAATCTACATAACCCATATTAAGATTGTAATCGGAGACTGTTTACAGCTTGGGTAACACCTCTTTCCGTTTGAAGGAAGTACAATTAAAAAAGTAAATCATTTATGGAATTTAAATGTGTTGAACACAAAATAATAATTTTAAAAAGTCTTATTTTTTTTAAAAAAAATGTCAATCCACTATTTTAAATTTTAAATTATCATGTGACAGCATTATTTTTTTAGTAATCATTTATCTGAATTAATTTAAATCATTAACCGGTTTGAAATAATCCCGTGATTATCAGAGTTCCCTTGTATCGATACTTCAAACACTTTATTTCTGTTATCTCTAAATCGGTCTAGCAACAAAGCTTTTTGCCTAAAAGAATTTTTTTTCAAAAATGTGTTTGAAATTGTTTTGAAAAGTGATGTGACTATAATTTCAAATAGCAGTGTTTCAAATTATAATCTGTAATTGTAGTCTGTGCACAAATTATATCAATCTGTAATTTTTCAAATAGCAGTGTTTTTTTTTCTCCTCCATCTCAAAATTTTCTGAACTTAAAAGCTTTGTTTTTCTTGCTAGAAAATTAAAAAATGAAAGTTTTAAATAAATTAAATTCTAATATTTATAGTATTTGGAGAAATGCAATCAGTAAGAATCTGCTTACGATGTCATTAAATAATAAATATCAGCTATGCATTACAAAAGTTCGATGTTTAAAACTAAAAGAGAATTAAAAAGAACCGAACAATAATCTTCTGAGAACGAGATTAACTATTTAAAAGTAAGAAATCTTAAACAAACTAAAAGATGACATAATTTTTCTAGCAATGACGAAAAAAAATGTTGACATTAAGTTGAAGGGAAATAAAATAAACTTTGAATTATTTCTGTTGAAGTAAAACATTTTTGAACAATTTGAATTGAAAAATTCGCCTTCGTAAATGTAATGAATAAAAAATGTCATTTTGAGCACGTGATTATACGAAATGAAATAAATAGGAAATGTGATATTTTTTTCAAACAATAATTGCGAAGTAGAGTTTTTTGTTTAGCTTGCAGTACAAAAGTGACTCATTCAATGAAACAATTAAAACGAATAAAAATACAATTTAATTTGCACGAGCGCGTGGTGCTTGGATGTCAAGAAATGATGTTCTGATATGATACATTGAAATATGTATAGCAAATTTCATTTTAATCTTTTATTGTATATTCAGGTTATGTCCTCATGAAATGAAAAAAAAAATGGAATATTATGTTTTTGAAAAGTAAATGCCAGGAAACATTTCCTATGAAATTTTACAAAATTTATATTACTAATTCAATTAAACATTTTTATTTAATGCTGTAACGTCATGGGTCGGGCTACTGGCGAGTTCCGTCGAAAACAAAATCAGGTCTTTGAGAAAAATGTGGTTTACGAACGCTTCTAATGGATTCATATTCGTCTAGTTTCCCTGCTAATTCTGATGGGTCAACCAATTTACCCCATTCGCCCAAAGAGTGATCTTTGACTTCAGGCTGCACGCGCCGTTTAATATGATCAGTGATCATTAAGTTTTTCAAGGATTCGAGCTCATTTACTTTAACATCGTCTAACTAACCTTCTAAATAGTTTCCAAGATCGAAAACCATTTTCTTTCATAGCGCCCCTATCTTTCTCTGATGTTGCGTGAATTTTATGCGGAATGTTCCCGGTTTCATTTCAAATCGTTCCAATAAAACTTGTTTTATGTAAGAGCAATCTTTTATTCAATTTTCTGGCTCTAATAATTATTTGCGCTAAATCTAGTGGGAAAAGTGCCATGAGCTGCAACACCCAATCATTTTCTTCTATTTCTGATGAACGTGCTTGGCGTTCAAACACGTTTTCAAAGCTTACATAAATACAAGGAAATATTTGTGATTTGTGCGTCGTATTTTTGCATTAGGTGTTTTTTTTTCTAGACACGGCCTAACAGTTTCACTTCGTGAAGAATCGACGCTATTTGTTTCTGCGGCTTTAGTAATTCTCAAACGTTTTAACTCAAATTCGCTCCCGTTCTCCCACATTTCGCTCCCTTTCAGTGGCTTCGCGTGCCTCTTTTCACTCTCTTTCAGAGGCTGTTTCCCGTTCCTCGCACTGTTGGAGGATACCTTGGTAAAAATATCGTACAATTTCCTTCTTATATTCTGCAGCATCCCTACTTTTTCACAAATGTCTAGCTTCGTATCTGTCACGCTACTCACAGCTCCCAATTCTTGCTTAGGGCAATTAAAGCTCCCTTACAGGCTTTAGCTAAGTATAACTAATTTCATTTCTCACGTGGTTTACAGTTTAAAATACAATTTTCACAATTCTAAAATAGTTCCTACTTGAAACTATACATTTAAAGCCACACTTTTTTAAATGATTGAAATAATAATATTAATTGATTTATACTGACAAAAAATACACTTCAACGCAATACAAGAATTAATTTAAGTTATCATAAAAACAAGATTCACGCGTAGATTTGATCAGTTAAATTTAATGTTTCATTTAAACTGCAGTATGAATAACTTTTAACATGTACCAATAACCAATGATATATTTATCTCAGAACTTTGACACATTTTTTTTCACTTTGAATGAATATCTATAAATTGACAATTTTCAAAGTGAATACTTAATTGCACTCAATTTAAAAACTATTTTCTATCTGAGGCAACTTAACAATTTTAAGCCTCAATGAAATTTACTTTCAAATATTTCGAATATTAAATTTTAAATCAAATATTATCTAGCATACTCAATAATACCTCTAGAAATAGAAAACCAAGCTTACTGTGACGAAGCGTTGAACTTTCATCTGATGAACAATAGAGTCTCTAGATGCTTTTCTTCCAAAGTTTCTTATCGCATGACAAGTAGGACACACTCAAAGGGCAACCCGGTTCAAGCAGATTCCACTTGATGATTCAAATAGAACAGGCAGCAGAATTTCTTGATGTTTCTCTTGAAATACTTCTAATTCCAGGACAGGCAAATATACTCACAGGGCAGTCCAGTTCAAGCAGACTGGAAGTTCAAGTCCAACAGGTCAATCTCGATAGTCAAATCCCACCGCTGCCACCAATTTTAAATATATATATTATAGATGTAACGTCTTGAGACGCGCTAAGGGTCAGTTACACCGAAAACAAACCAGGTCTTGGAGAAATAAAAATATATTTATTTCCAGCTATAATACATATATATTTCGCACAGATACAACTTTTTGATTAATTACATTACAAGCACATAAGTAATTCAGTTCAGAATTCCACTAAGGGAAGGTGCTGTGTCTCACCTTTTTCGAAAGGGGGAATTCCGGAGGAGAGGGAAAGGAGAATTTTTAGAAAGGGAGGAATCTGTCTTGAAGGTGAAGAGATATGACGCAGTTCTTGCAACTCCCTCAAGATTCTGCCCGATGTTCGGAATTATCTGTTCGTTGATTAATCTGCTATGATTTCCAGAAACTAAGGTGATGAACTGGCTGGAAAAGCAACTTAGAAGACAAACTGTTTAACTAATTGGAGGTCTCCCAAAGCTATGAAGAGCTTTCACGCTTCAGACGGAGCGAGCGGTAGTCCGAATGTTTTCGATGAAGTTCACGTGGGCTCAGTCTATTGGGTGCGGTTGTCTACGTTATACTCCTAATTCTTTCCTGAGAATTTTACAAAGAATTCCAACCTGAATTCTAGCTCAAATCCCTCTTTCTCGCTCGTCACTCGGCTTCCTTCGGTCTATCCATTCCGTACCCTTTTTATTTGGGTGTCATAGGCTGGCATTCGGTAACAAATGACCTATCAGGACAGTTCCCAACTTTCATTTTAACATCTTACCTAAGTTATCTTTCCAATCACACGAGAGGGGAAAGCATCGATTTGAAAAGAGATAGGTGGTCTCCTTCTTAGCTCGGATGATCTCTCCATGAGAAAGAAACTCCATCTGCCGCCGGTCCCCCTTCGTGTCGGTTTGAAAGGCGGGCGTCTCGTATCTATTGACTGATACACATTTGCTTCCTTCCCCCGATGTTTGTTCCAAACGCATGTCCATTTCATTGGAGACCTCAGAAATCATCCAAACACATCTGGACTTAGCCTGACCGCTGTACTTCACCCTGAGTACCAGATATCTGCATTCTTTGCATTTCACAAATTTCTCAGCAATCAGTAGCTTCACCAGCAACAAAGAGTTATCTTTCCGTGGGATCTTAGTTCGTAATATCCCTATCCGAAGCTTATCTGAAGTTGTCTCAATGCAAATATGTCTTAATATCTACATCTTGTATAATTGGAGCCCAATAGCTAATTTTTAAACGTTTTATAATAGACATACATCTCTTAAAAAGGGTGTAAGTGAAATATATAACTATATTCTTATTGAATTGAAATATTAAATGCTGATGAATTAAGATTTTTAAATTTTTACAAATATAATCTGCTCTGTGAATCATATTTAACAAATGTTCTTCAGGCACTAAATTTTAAAAAAATGGCACTTCAATTATCTAAATCAGTTATTAAATTTAACTGATTTATGAAGTTTCAACAAAAACAGGCGATTTTAGATCACTTTATCAACCATCTCAAAGAAGCCAATTAGGGTTTATCAAGAGCTATTAACCTATATTGTGAAAACGCTGTCTGTTCTAACCTTACAATATTAATAACTGAATAAATCGGCCTAATTTGATAGTAGAAAATAGAGACTTTTAATTATTTATTTAGAAGTGGGAAATTAAAGAATATTTTAAAGAATATAAAGATGTAAGAACAAATGACTGTCTACAAATTTAAAATTCATAATTTCTTGAAGTATATTTATTAACCAAAAAAGCAAAGCGTTATCGTTGAGAGCATTTACATACATTTAAATGGAAAGTTAAAAACTTAATTTTTCAGTTTATCTTTAAAATATTTTTCCTGGATAATTCTTTGAGATATTATAAATTAAGAATATTTATAATGTTTCAATTTTTGTAGCGAACATAAAGCTTCAATGTTTGACTATTCTGCTTTCAGTTCTCAGTTTTATCTAGAGGCATGATTTGATTACATTAAAAGGGTTTTATGTTAATTGCAGTTTCATCATTTCCAGTTTAATTTAAAGCTGAATTTTGAGGGTACTGATAGAAAATTAGAGATAGATGCGGAGTTCAAAGATCAGAACTGCTTAAGGCCAATATAACATAATAAGTGAATTATATGACTATTAATATAAATTCTGGTATTTGATTTTTTTCGCCTTTATTTAGAAGTATTTTTATGCAACCTATAAGGCATCCACAATACGTGAGTCAAATTATTCTTCTTTGATGATCGCGAATTTCAATTATTTATTTGAAGTGTTTCTAATCCAATACTACATTAGAATGGGATAAAATCAAACTAAGTATTTACTTGAAAAGTGGAAAAAATCCTCATGAAGTTGTAAATAGTTGTTTCAGAAAATCTGCTAATATGCATGAAATAAAAATATTTCGCTTAATTCGTGTCTTCTATGGAAAAACCATAAAAATAATGAAAGGATAGAAAAAAGGAAAATGCAAAAGCTGAAGCACATTGAGGTCAGAAAACATTTTGTATAAAAAAATCAATTCCAGTGAAAGATAAAGATTACCCGCTTTTTTCACAAAAGAATTTAATCTAAATTTAATTATGCTTAATTATTTTCTCTTGGCTGAAGTGAAACAAAGAAAATAAAACATGACATTTTTCAAACTCTAAGCATCGATATTTAGATTTAATCTCGGTTTGTTTTTTATTTCCTTAGAACTGAACAAATGACTTTTCTTAAATTCTGCGTGGGAATTTGTTTTTCCATGGAATTCCGAATGTGGTCCTTGTATCAAAAACATAAAATTGGTGATTTGCAAAAATAATTAAGCACTTATTTATAGAAATTAAAAGATGTTAGTACCTTTCAGTTCGAAACATTTTTTCGTACATTGCGTTTGAAGTACGATTTATCTATTCTTTTTATTAAAAAAATGTAATTTTATTACAGCAACGTTTACATGGGCACAAAAGTGTGTTTGATATTGTTACAGTTCATATGAGTTCGAATGCATTTACTATGACAATGATGATAATTATAGCAAAAAATTCGTGTAATATTTTTTGAAAAGTCTGCAATTTAAAGAGAAAAATGTAAAAAAAAATTAACTATGAATCACTCAAAATGCTTTTTTTTCTGAATTTCTTTTTATCGAAATTGGCTTTAATTTACGATATTTTTATAGCTATTATGGATAATTTTCGAAATAGTGATGATTTTTTTGATTATGATTCTATTTCAAATTTTAAAAAATGTTTCTAGGTGAACATCTGTTACACATATAAAATTATTATCTGTATAATTTAGTATTTCTCTGTTCAAAGGCATGCAATATAGAATCTTGTGAAGGATTTTTTTCCATCAAAAGATTCTACATAGCTTATGTCAAGTAATTGTAGCTTCAGTGTTAAAACCTTACATAATTTGTATTTGCTAATATAGCTTTTACATTTGTATCTTTATTTCGAAAAAATATTTATCATCTTAGATTGACTTGGAAATAAGGGCAGGAAGAACGCCGTTCTGAAAAATTATAGTCTTTAGGTTTAAGAGATTTGAATGAGTTACAAATGCTGTTAAACTAGTAAAACTGACATTTATAGTTCAATAAATAGTGTTATAAAGTCCTTTAAAGATAAAAATTTAAGCAAACTACAGTAAAAATATTTTCTAAAAATTACTCGATTTGATTTCAATATTTAAAAAACTGATTCTATGTTCAAAATTTTGAGAAGTATTTTTAGCTAATGCAAAGATTTTTATTTCATTAAAAATACATTAAAAAGTGGAAAATATACTGTCAACCCAAAAATGTACTTCATCGTAGGTTTATTACAAATACTAATACAAATTTCAAATTCTTACGTTAAAAGATGCTTATTTCTGCAATCTTATTTAATTGTGTTCTCTCATTTTTATTTTTGCTCCAACTGAATTCATGAGTAGAAAAACATTCATTATAATTGTTTTTTCTTTGAGAGAGAAATGGTATTTTTTAAAAAAGAAGTTACCATTAATTAAAGTATTGTTACAGCAATTCTGATAATGGAATTAAAGTAAATAATATATTGGGTTGTTCGAAAAGTCATTTCGTTTTTTTTTTGGTGAAAATGAAAGACGATCCTCGTATAATGAATAATTATTTTATTAAATTATATATCGCCCATTCTGATCCAAAACCTTTTGCCATCTTTCTGGTAGAGGCATGATTCCACGCTCATAAAATTTTTGGTATTTGCTGGCAAAAAACTAATCCAAGGTGATTTTTGACGTCTTCATTTGAGACTAAGGTTTCACCGTCCAAAAAATTTTGCAATGACCGGAACAAATAATAATCTGAAGGAACCAGATCTGGATAATATGGTGGAGTGGATCATTTTTGTGACATTTGAGGAGCGAATCACAGACTTCAATGCGACAACACAAATTTCTCTCCGTGAGGACATGGAGAACTCAAATATCGAGCTTCGAGGTTAAACCCAGGCCTTTCAGGTGGTCATAAACAGTTGAATTCAATAAATTTAAACTCTCACCGATCTCACGTGTTGTTGTTTGCCGGTTTGCATCAACTATTACCTTTATCGTGTCTTTATCAGCTTCAACCGGCCATCCGGAACGTGGTGCATCTTCGACATCAAAATTGCCGGATCGAAATTTTGTAAACCAGTTCTGACACTGTCGTATTGTCAACGCATCTTCTCCATACACATCGGTTAATTTCTTTCTGGCTTGAACAGCATTTTTACCTTTCCTACAGGAAAAAAGTGAAATATGACGAAATTGTTTCTTATTGCTTTCCCTATTTAAAAGGGCATCTACCAAAAACTACTGCGCAAAATCAATTGTACGTTTTCACAAACAAGTATTGCTATATCACCTCTCAAAACATACAATGATCATACGTCTTAAGTGTGAAGTTGGAATAAAAAAATACAATTAAATCCTTTGTCGAGAAAAAACGAAATTACTTTTCGATTGACCCAATATATTTGTCGAGTGAAAGGTATAAAAATTGCCAAAAGCTTGCAAATCTTGTTTTAATAAGGGGGTAGCATCCAGTTTTAAGAACTTTCTATTAGCAATTCTGCTTTAGTGCTTAAAACGTTTCTCCGCATCTGAGTAAAAATTTATTAAAATTATGCTTTTATTTAACATTTTTAGTTAAAATTCAAAGAGCTATAAGTAATTATTAAACTATATTTAGAAAATAAACATTTCACTGAAATTGTAAAAAAATTAACAAATTTTAACACCGAACCCATCAGAAATAACTGTTATATATCGATATGCTATATGATATCTCCAAAAGGTAGCTCTTCTGTTACTTGTCTGAGGAAGAGTGTTTAGGTAATCTGTTCAATTCTCTAATAACTGCGTGCTTTTTTTTTGTGTTCGTGCTGTGCTGCTAACATCCGTGATTTCTTGTGAACGATCTGTCTCCATTTATTAGAATTATCGAAAGTCTAACACAGAAATACTTTATGGTGCTGGCATCCTTAGATAATACAGATAAGATTTTTTTTTTTAAAAAATTGAAAATGGAGGTAGAAAAGAACAAAAACAGGCTCGCTGTAACTAAGCAGTTGACAACAAAATTAATGAAAGAGATTGAAGTCAGTTATTTAGAAATGGATATTACTGTCGAGAAAAACTTGAAATGTTGCGAGATTGCAGTAATTAATTGGATGCACAAATGATGGAACTGAAACGCTTGGACTTGCAGATTGAAACCGATGCTCATAATAGAAAAATTGGAACAGGAAGTAATTAAAAGTCAGAATATCAAGAAAAAGTAATTATTTAGTGAAGAAGTTTGAAAATGTACATAAACCAGAACTACGGAGATCTTGACGCATTCTTTACTCAAAAAGAAACTTCGATAAAGCGAACAATTCCTAAAGAGAAAAGGATAAAAATACCACGTCTCCAAATGAGCCTTTTTCACAGATATTCAAGTAAGTGTTTTGATTTTCGGAATCAGTATGATTCTTCTATAAACAATAATGAAAGTCTGAGCAAAACCGAAAAAGGTACGTATTTGAAATCTTTGCTTAATGGGAATGCAATATCTGGATTTAATATTAGTGATAGAAATTATGATTCTTCCATTGAAGTACTAAAGGATTGCTTCGGGAGGCAATATATTGCCAATAGTTCGCATAAGAACAAATTTTTATGTATTAAACCTGTTAGAAATATGTCAAACCTTAAAGAATTGCTGAAACGTTTTGATGAATGCGAAATTCAAATTCACAGCTTAGAATTATTGAATATTACTTTCGAAAACTTTGGCAATCTACTTTTTAGTATAATTTTTAAGAAAATCCCAGAACAATTAAATTTTGAATTCAATCGAAATCGGAAAAAAACAATCGCAGGCTGATATTAATCAAGTGATGGAATTTTTGAGAAAAGATTTTAACTCTCGGGAAGCTGCAAACCTTATGAACTATTCGAAACCTTTTCAACGACAAAATACTAGAAACTCAAGCAGCAAAAAATTATGAGTCAATCATTGGTCAAACTTCACCCCTCAGTACGAGTAACGTTGGGCCGAGATCGGAAAGCGATCTTGCCCTTACATTGATCATGTCCCTAGGCTGAACGCCGAGCGATGATCGCCATGGCTTATTTCCGTCCAATGTGCCGGTCATTTCCCGACGTGTTTTATGACGGGCGAAGTCATACCAAGCGTTTCCCAATCTGTTTTATCACGGGCGAAGTTATACCAAGTATTCCCTGATCTGTTTTATCAATGGACAATTCAAAACCAACCATTTTCAGATGAACTTAGCAATGAGTGGCCCTATACCAACCCTTTCCCAATGCATTTTAGCAACAGACGGCCAAATACCAATCATTTGGAGATTTATTACTGAATACTTGCCACATCAAATTGAAATAGTATTTTATTGTTTTTTTTAAATATTTCTAAAACAATATAATATAGTGTTATAATATTTAAAACTAAAGCATTTTCATCTTTTTTCTAACGAATGAAAATAAAAAAAAAATATTTTAAATAATATATATATATATTGCTTATGAATATTTTGGTTTATTATATAATTTGATAAATTTAAAATTCTAAAAACACTTGCCTTTGAAATAATGATCTTTTTCATTATTATAATTTTAACTCTTCTTTAACTTTCTGAACTATTATAACAATTATAATATCATGCATTATGCCACAATTTGAACATATAAATTTTCAAACTATATTTTTAACTGCTTTTTATGAAAAATACACAAATGTTAAAATTATCTGAAATGATTTTAAATTTGATTACTTGCTTATCTTATTTCTAATAATATAATTTTATAACTCTAAATAAGTTTTGTTTCCTTCATTTATATTTACATAATCATAGTTTTAATTCTATAGTTAATCACCATTACACACACACACACACACACACTGGATGACCCGACATATTTCGTATTGCCCTTTCTCTTACTGGTCTTTCGTAGTCTAATTTAAGAAAAAAACTAAAAAAAGTAATGACTGCATTTATTGAATTAAGCCTTAATACTAAACAGCGATTACTTACAAAAATAAGTTTTCTATTTCGTACATTGAAAGACTTCAGTAATAAAGCGATCATATTTTTTTTCTTGTAATGTTTTATGGTAAACGATATTTATTTTGTTTGATTACTTGGCGCTTAAACGAATAAAGCTGACGCTTTTCAAACGCGGAAGTAAGCAACATGCCACCGTGCAGGAGAGAAGCATGGATTTTCAATATTAATGCCGCAAAAACTCGACGAATGAACCTGAGATTTAATTATGGTCATAGAGAAAGAAAACCGCACTGAAAATTGCAGTCATTTAAATTCAAATAGTACATCAGTTTGGTACAATTGGGAAGCGAGGTATCAACACATTTTCGTTTTAGAATATTTGCTTCTATCACATTATTCAGTAATGTTTTTACTGTACCCATATGATATTACAAAGACGCGGTGTGTTGATATTTCATGACATTTTGACCATGATCGATTATAATTTTAATAAAAGATTATGAGGCAACAATCCTGGGAAATCCAGTGAGTTTAAAAATTATCGTGGATAATTGGCAACATCATCTTGGTTCATTGCACAATCAACTGATTTATATGTTCTTAATTCACCAACAATTTCATTTTGAATGACACACAAACCCTTCTTTTGTTTTCTTTTTTTCCTTTCCGCAAACCCTTTCTTTCTTTCTATTTTTCCCCCTTTTTTACTTCTTTACTTTTCTTTCTTCCTTTTTTTTTCTTTTCTTATTCTTTTTTTCTTCCCCGCCCCAACTTTACTTTGGGCAGGCATAGGTTAAATATGCATACAGCCTAATCAACTTGAAAGCATATTTAAAAAATTAGCTAAAATAAAATTTTCTTGATTACATAAGTAGGCATCTCTTTTTTTTAAAAAAAATGTTTTTTATTTTATTTTTTTATTTAAATATAAAAATGAAACGATTGATAATTTTTCTCTTAATTTAAAAAGAAAACGAATGTTTGATTCCCTTGTTATAGATGAAGATGATTTTTTAATAGATCCTAAAAAATAAAAAGAACCCAAGTACAAAAAAACCATAGCTTTATCTGGGTTTATCATCCCAAGATGGGTGACTAATAGTAAAATATTTCTCTTTACAGTTTTAATTTAGTTAAATATGTCACCATTGAGATAAAAGAATTTCACCCAAGTTATTAAGCGAAACTGCGAAAAAAAATGATGGAGAAACGAGATTCGAAATCAATTTAATTTTCATCTAGTTAAAACAGAAACGTTAAGGAAAGGCTGTGATGCAATGCTCTCCTATTTCACAAAATGTGGTTCAAACTTTTTAAAATATCCGATGTAGTTATCAATTGAAAAAAAATCTTAAAACAGAAATATCCGTTTAGTAAGGAATATAGTTTTAAATATTTTGAGTGATTTAAGTTTCTTTAATCATTTCAAAGCATGTATACCCATAATTAGTCTCTGTATTTTTTTATCATTAATTTTCATATTTTTCATTATGAGCTTTAAGTGCCGCGGCAAAAGTTTGGTATATATTGAATATATTTTATATAAACGCTTAATTTTCTTTTGTGTGGTACATTGAAGTTTTTTTTTTTTTTCCAAAAAAAAATTACGAAATATTTTTGCTAGAGGTACAGGAGAGAGAGAGAGGGTGGAAGTTAATTTGTTAAGAGTCATGTAAGTTTTATAAAACTGATGAATTGACTTGTTTAAAATATAACCTCATCTATGGAGGATATACTAGAACATATAGATAAGACATTGATATCAAGATCTATACACTTTTTCGGGAATCAAGAAAGTAATTTATGATATCTTAAATTCTGGCATGTTAGCATTATGTCTTAATCATTTGTTTAAACATGATATTTATCCCAAAAGAATGACCAAAATGAAGAAATAAACACATTTTATTCTGCAGTACATGAAAAGAATTCAGTCTCGCATGCAAATATTATCAACATGGGAGAATTTTCATATGCATTGACAACTTTATAGAGAATATTAAAAAAACTGGGAAATTAAAAAGAAATATCATATAGATCTACAGGATGGTAATTATAAAAACCTGAGGTGTGACTGTATTAATACTTCACTCTCCGTTAAAATGAAAAATAAAAAAGGCGATCCTCAAAATA
>JAOUZG010041477.1:5936320-5947064 GCA_026289955.1 Argiope argentata
TATATATATATATATATATATATATATATATATATATATATATATTCGTTAATTTTTATGCAAATTTATTTTTTCCTTCTGGTAATAACTCTTTTGAAATTACTTTTTATATTTTTTACCAATTGTATAGGACATTTCATGATTTTCTATGAATACATTCTCAATTTAAAGTGTTATTAGTAAGAGATTTTAAAATTGACATTTTTTTTTTTAAGTTGAGATATTAACCCATCGAGCGTCGGTTGTCTAGCTTAAGAATGTTCTTAAAACGGCAGCGGTCAAAATAAAGGTTGAACACATTTTACAAGTAAAGAAATTTTCAGAACGTTCCTAAACCGGCATAGGATGTTTTGCTTTCCCCCCGAGAATTAACTCCGGGGAGGAGTTACCTCCCAGCTTCTAAACCATTATGCAACCCCGAAATACGAGGAATTGTGAACCCCGAAAAACGAAGAACAGGGTTGAGGGCAAATTAGGTCGTAAATCTGTCGACACAGGACAATTGCCATTCGTTTTTACAGCTAATTTGGTTTTCGATCTGAGAACTAATAACTTCTATTTTAATCTGTAATTTCGGAAAATAGAATTTGTTCAAAAATAAGTTTTTAAAAATCCAGCAATATGATTTTATAAATTTGTATAAAAAATTTGTCTAATATATTATTTAGAGGAATTATCATTCATAAAATTGAATTACGAACATAATAAATTCTTTTTACCAACACTCAGAGAATTTTACTTTAGCTTTGTCCGATATTTAGTTTTAAACATTTTGCTGGCATATTTGGCATTGGAAATGAAAATAAAAGGATATATATGGTTCTCTGATTAAAATAGAATTTATATTTTTTATTAATAATTTAATAATGTTTAGTATTAAAAATACTACGTTCATTTTAGAAAAACTATATATGTTATCAAAAATTTTAAAATAAAAATGTGCATGATTTTTTTCTGATTTTTTTAATAAAACAATCTTTTGTCAATGTATAGTAAAATAATATTTTAGTAATAATATGTCTATGACAATATTATTATTTTGAATATTTTTGACATATTATCTTATTTTGAAATAATTAAAATGTAAGTAGAGCTAATAAGTTTTTGAAGTTAATTTTAGTATTGAAATAAGAAAAAATAACAATGCATCCATTTATTCAAATGGCTTATGTCGTTTAAAAATTATCATTTCATTCGGATTTTACTACGTGAATATTTTGAATGCCAATTTATTATATCATTACTAAACTTGTCCCAAATCTTTGTAAAAATTACACATAGTTAGCGCAGAAATATTTTCATAAATCCATCCATTTCTCTACAAACAAATAATTCAAAAAAAAAACTTTTCTTTATTTAACTTCAGCAATGAATTCAAAATTTCAATTGTACCCATTTTATTAAATTGCAGAACTGTGATTTTTTGTAAAAATTCGTAAATTGTGAAATCGTGTAGATAAAAAGGATACTTAGCTGCAAGTATCGACCAATTAAGAATTACCCCTTTTAGAACGTTTCTTCCATGTTCATCATGTTTGAATAATTTAAAGAAATTTCATTTCAATATCTTTCTGCATGTGAATTTCAAAAGATGGATGCTCAATAAAATAATAATAAAAAAAAACACTCTAGAGTACGTAATCATAACTTTAGTAACGTTTAAAAACAGTGAGTGAACAATTAGGTTTTTATTTCTTTGAAATAATAAAAATACTTGCTACAAATTTTAGTCCATTAACTAAAATAAAACAAATAAAAAAACAAATTATAGATATTACTGAATCTCTAATAGTTTTGTCAATTTGTGGAGGAGGGGTAGAGTTCTTCATTTAAATGATTTTTTCTTCTGGTCACAAAAATCGGATGGGAGAAAAATGGCTTAGCAATGACATTACATATTAAGAAGGTGGGGCTAAATAAAAATTATGTGCATAGAATATTAATATATATATATATGAAAAAAGAGAAAAATAGAGAGAAGGGTTAATTTTTGAATCATAGAATTAATTGGCAAAAACTGTGTCGCAGAATCATGTTGGTATGGTCAGCCAGTAAGTTATTAGTAGTCTAGTCACAGATGACTCGTCAGGTGTTCTCTTGATGTTAAAATCTTCTTATCATCTATAACTATTTTTTTAACAATTTAAAAATAATATTCAAAAATAGTCTTTAAAAAAATCAAAAGCTAATATTTTCGTAAATAATTAACATTTAAAGCATGATAAAAATTTTAATTAAAAGTTTCCCGATGTAATTCTAAAAAAATGAATGAATTAATTTGAAATGTGTGTATTAAATTATCTAATTTAAGAATACTTTACATCAATATATTTCATTATGAAAATTAAATTTAAACCAAATTTTCCCATTTTTATTATCAAGATATGACTCATTCTTTAATGTTGAACTTATTTCAGTGATATGGTTTTGCTATACTTTAGATAAATTTCAAGTATAGAATCAAGCAATAGTGAAAATTTTTAGTTCATTTTTGAAAGTTGCTATTAGGTTCGATCTTAGGAAGTGCGTTAGAAATGAATTTTGTAATAGAAGCAATTTTTCTATTGTATTTTAAACAATCTTCAGTAGTGTCTGATCATTAGAGAGTCATTTGCGCTCACACTATAGTTATATTGGTATTTAATTACCTTCAGCAGGAAAACTTGGCTTGCACTTAGGGGGGCTATAGAGAATGATAAGATAAAATTAAGATTAAGTCATTGATAAGATTAAGTCAGATAATTAAAGGTTCTTGTCCTTGAAATATTCGCTTTTTTTCTCACGGTAAAACTGATATATTTCCTTTAACAACGCTAGGTTCATTTTTGATGATTTGTTTTAGATTAGGGGTGAGATTAAATTTAGAGGGAAACTGGAGAGCTAAGAAATATTTATAAATCTAGATGGCAGAATAAACCGAACAGTAGAAAAATATTATTTTGACAAGGACTTAAAGAGCTGCCTTGCAACTCTTGCTAATATAACAAAACTGTTGTAAAATTATTTTAAAGCAATGAATAATGGAATTTCATTTGAAAAAAATAAACAATTTGTAAATAATAATAATAATTGAATTAGTTGGGGAGTTTTAGTTTCCCTATATAGAAACCATCAAATAAATTGAATAATTACATAATAATTTATGTAATTTGAATAAAATTGTCTTCAACGGAAAATAAAAGAAAATTTGTTTTTCCTTATATAAATATAAGGCAAGCGAATGTCCAAATTTAGATCAATATTTGAAATTTTTAAAAATGAAAATAAAATTATTACATTTTTAGCCTTTCCTTGGAACAACTTAATTTGTTTGAATATTATATTATGCGAATCTATAATTTATACTAAATATAGAAAAATCCTTTAATATCCACTCTGATTGTAATATAGACAAAACTAATTAAATAATCTTTAAAAAATTGTCCCTAATAACTACAGATATATCAAATTTTAGAATAGCAAACCTATATAACAATTGTTAATTTGCAATATTGCTGGAAAGAAATTGAAATAATGTTTGAAAATTGGCCTTAAAAAAGCTATAGGTGCATAAAGTTTTTATAATAATAATTGTTGTAGGTATAAAAGAGTCAAATTTTTTTAATCTCCATAACTTTCCCGTCATTTTATGTTTTTTAATCTCGCTAATACTCATGTTTTATGCCATTCTAGAAGAAATAAAATTACATTAACATTTATATAAATCAGATTTGTAATGAAAAAAAAATTAAGAAAAAAAATGTGCACGAGTGGGTTAATTTGATAATGAGCTTCGGTAATGTCTGATAGAAAATTCATTCATATTTTACAAAAAAAAAAGATGTCTAAAGAGAACATTTTCACACGCAAAATTTGAAAATTATATCTTAGATAGAATAAGATATCTAATATTCAAGTAATTAAATTTTGAGGATATGACAAAACATAAGTTGTAACTTCATATTCAGGTTTTAAGAATACAACTGTATAAATTAACAAAGAAAAATATTTATAATTCAGAAATATAAGGATTTGTGATTTCTGCACAATTATCATTCTATAAATTTTGTTTCCCTTCCCATTATAATTATTACGTTTATAAGAAAATTTGTTTCATAACGCTTACTTTAAAAGGAATATTTTCAGAATAGAATAAATAAGAAATTTTCATATTTGAATCACCTAAATAGAACTTCACAATAATACAAAATAGGTTTTGATTTTCGAGTTCATGTCAGCGTATAAAATCTAAACTCAAGTTTTATATTTTATGAACTGCAGCATTTCTTTTTTTATTCGTTTATTCCTCAATATATAAAAGCATACATATTGTTTGGGGTCTTTTTATATTAATTATGATATTTTTTCTTTAGTTTTTTCTAACTCCAATTAATGATAATTATTATAACTGCTTTATGAGAGTAATTATAGACCTCTAGACCTGAACATCAAATTCAGGAAATAAGCTTAATTCTAATTTAAGCCCCTTTGGGGGATCCTCCTTCCCCCCACCTCAAAAAAAGAATAACCTAACATTTTTATTATATGCTTTGCTTCCTTAAAGCTTAACATATTTAAAACCTTTCAATAAATTATTTTTTTTTTAAATAGCCTGGAATTGTATTAATTAAAGGGCTTAAAAATTGGTTCCAAATTAACTCTTTCGACACCTATACAGAATTGCATTATCTTAATAACACTTGGGCATATAAGGACGGATTTTTTGAATTAGTCAGAAAAGATTTATCAAATACCCACTGATAAAGTTAATTCATTTCTTACTTCAGATATAATATCATTAAAAATTAACTGAATTTATCGGTACCATACTGTATATTTTTGTTGAAAATGGGACCAAATAAAGAACTTTTAAAAACAGAAATATGCAGAATATGAACAGAAAACTGTAAGTAATGATGAATTTCTTGCAAGAAGAAATGCTTTCGCTTTTCTAAACGTGACATTTTTGCTAAATGGGAAATTAGTTCTTCTATCTAGATCAAAGCAATATTTGTCTTTCCAAACAAAATTTTTCGAAAAAGGATTTGCTTTTGCTTAAGAAACGGCCTATTTGTTTGATTTTAGATGCCGATCCAGCTTCTGTATGAATACAACTTAATAAAGTTGAAATAATCTTTGCACAGTCAATTTTTGACTGTTGAGCTCTAAATTGGCTGTTTCTAATCTAGCAAAACAGTAACCTAAAAAATAGAGAAAAATGTCAATTTCTTTCCTCATTTATATGGCACTTTATTCTCTCTAGCTCTGTCCAATTGAAGTAATTTCTATGATTTTTTTTCATTTTGTTAAACAAAATTGATATCTAAGATATATAAAGATTAAATCTTCCTAAAACTAAAAATTATAATTCTCTTTAAAAGATTAAATTTGTATTATGTGCATAAAAATTATAATTTTTATAAATGTCTTCAGTGTAGAAAAATTTGGAACATGCTCCTTCATAATAAATTTGTAAAGCAAATTTCACTCACTCTAGTTATCACTTTTATCAGTCGTTTGAAACGCGATAAGGGTCATTATAATTTTTCTCACGGAAGCCCTTTTCATTATCAGAGGCATGGAGTATTATTCTCATTTTGACAGTCATTGATTACCATATGGTGCATATTTTAATATCGCCAAATTTTACATACAAAGATAAAAGTTATAATGCAGTACCCTTTTTAAGACTTGAGCGAAAATGAAATTCTCTAATGAGTTCATTAGCTTATAATAGCATTTACTTTAATTTTTAATTATGCAGGTAAATCAGTACTCATTATTAAGTTTTAACTTCTGATACGTTCAAACAGTTAGAACACATAGAGTTCCACCATTAATGCATTTGTTTAATTTCATTAAATACCTAATACTACTTTAATGCAAAGAAATAATTATAATTACACATTTCCATTTATTCCTTCCATTCTTCAAAAAAAATATGAATTAAATTCCCTTGTCATCGAATTTTGTGGGATATAAATAAATGTTTCTATATAATTTACCATGTATTAAATATATTTTCTTTCTTTCATAAGCTAAACTTTTTTTAATAGTTTTTATAATTGCTATGTATTTTTTTACGCTTTCCACAGTCTTTCACAAGAAACAATACATCCTCTCATATGAATGTGGTTTGATTTTTTATGGAGGTTTCAACTATATATTTATAATAGAGTTGCATATTTTAAATATATAATTTCTAAAAAAAGTTTTTATATTTTGAAATAATTATAAATATAAAAAATATTCATTTTCTTTTTTTATTCTATTTTATATATTATATATATATATATATATTTTCCAAAAAAAAATATTTTTCATATTTATTAAAGAAACAGTTTTTTTCCTATCTGTCACCCTCCCCCCGAAAAAAAAGACAAATATGATTTGCAAAAGGTAGTTAATAACGCTTGCATTAACTTAGTAAAATAAAAAATAATATTAAGCAGTAAAGAAAGAATAATAGTAGCTATATTTATCGAAATACATAAAAAAAACGTTTATAAAAATAATTAACAAAACTTTTCCTAAAGTTAAGTTTATATAGTCAAAAATAAATAAAGAACTATATCCAAAAGCTTTCAAATTTGTCTTCCCTCACGTAGTAAATGCTTGCCCAAAATCTACATACAAAGTTTTAAGCAATAGTTAAAATAGCATGTTGTAAATGCTTGCCCAAAATCTACATACAAAGTATAAGCAATAATTAAAATTGCATTTATTAATAAATATTTGTGTCGCTCATTAATTGGGACAAAAATAAATTGAAAAAATATAAAAGGGTTTTTATAATTAATAAAAGTATTATTAACAGTTCAAACGTGATTTTTTATTATTTCATCAAACAAGTACAGAAAATTCATACCCGCTTTTATAAACCAATCACAATCCTTAACAATTATACATAATGACTGCATGTAAATATGAGGGTTTCCCTATCTTTAATAAGCATAATAGTTTTCTCTTGGATTCGAAATGAAATATTGAAATAAAGAATGAAGTATACAGCTCATATCACCAATTGGTCCTGTTATCGCGAATTCTTACAAGAAAGTGATGTCCTATTCTCAGGGGTGATTTCCTATTCCCCTAATTGAAGGGACCACCCACAATCTAACTGCCAGCGGAAATCAGAAAATGACCTCTAACAAGCGGATCTCCCACCTCGTTTATTATCCTTAAGGGAGGAAAGCAATGGCGACTTTCTACGGGGTAGCCGGGTTAAGCGATATTTGCGGAAGGAGACTTTCTACGTTCCTGGCGGTTTTAAAGCGATACGTTGGAGAGGATTTCTACGTTCCTACCGGTTTTCAAAAGACACGTTAGAGCGACTTTCTACGTTCCAGCCGGTTAAAGGGTTAATTTTTAAAACATTTATTATGAGTTAAAACAATTTTCATACATTTTACGTAGCATTATAGTATGATAAATGCAGCGAATATAGTGTATATATTTTTTAGGAATTTTCATGAAGATAGGAAATATTTTTTGGGAGGAAGGATAACATCTGTATCCATATTGAGGAATGTTTGCTACAAATTCAATAAGAAATTTTCTCTTAGTTACGAAACATGTCCAAAATTAATATTCCATATCAAGTAGCCCTTCTTTGTGTTATAAATAAATATCTACTCTGTTAAATCTACAGTTGTAAAGAAATCGCTATGATTTCAACACCCAAAGATGATTTGTATAGCAGAATTTCATTTCTTGAGACGATGTTTATAAAGGTTAATCTTAACACTTCAAGAAAGTGCTGAAATATTATCCTACAAAGTCATTAAAATATCAACGATTCAACACCCAATTCTTGAATTTGCATATCATTATTGCATAATTCAAATACTGATTAATTTAAAGTTAAGCCAAAGTTTAGATTTAAACTTAGGTTTCCATTCAATGAACAAGTATTAAATCTAGAGGACTCGGCTTTGAAATATGGCTAATGTTTGTTTGCAAAAAGTTTCGAACAATTATGGTGATATCTCAAACTTGGAAAGCAAAATGTCATCTATGTAATTTGCCGAACATCATTCATTTGGTAAAAGACGAGCGGAAAAGGTATTTGCCTTACTGGTCAGAAGAGCATATAATTTGAGCACTTATAGGTTTTAGTTCTAACCTATAGGTTCTATCTAACTTATAGGTTTTAGTGAAACTGTGTATAAGTAGCTAGTTTCATTGGCTTCTCTTATCGTCGTTAAGTATTAAAGAATTGCTGATTTATATTCTCTCATAAATAGTATGTCCAGAAATGAGTTTTTGTAAATGTTTTAGATAAATTGCGGCCTGATTTGCTTGATGGCTAATAGTTTAAACGTTATTGCAAGGGAAATTATTGGATTATGATACGTATCTATAACAGAAATAATTCAGGCAAATGAATTATTTACGTAAAATGATTTTGCGACTATGTGGAATTGAAAATCGTATTCTATAATAAATATAGCCCACGAAATAATCTTCAAATCTAGTAAAAATATTTATATATAATCGTGAATTTAATTATATTAATAGTCACCAAAATAATTTAATATCATATTAGAAAATTGGTTTCATCTGAACGATCGGTGTAGCTACATGTCTTTTCCAATGCACTATGGTTTTTTCACATGAATTTTATAAATAAAGGGGGGGGGAGATAGCAGAAAAGGCACTGAAGCGTTTTTACTTGAAATGTTTGTTGAAGATCTTTCATTATTTTTGATTAAGAACTATTTTTTTATCAATGACTTTTATTTTTTAATCTTTAGTTTTTTTATTCTATAATATAGTTTTGGAATAACCCTTTTTATTTCTTAATATTGTACATAAAGATACCCTCAATTTGAAGCAAAGATAGACTTCCTTGCATTAATTTAAATTCTATAATTTCTACGACAAAAAACAGCACACATTAATAAGTGAGACTCATTGTGAGTCTGTTTACTAACTTGTTATATTATTAAAATTTAGTTATATAAATGTAATTATAGGACTACATTTATGATAAAAAAATAAAATAAGTATATGTATTTATGTACATACGGTATAGTTATTAAATATTAAAACTACTATTAGTTTGATTTTGCTTACATTAAAGCACTTTAACCCATCAAACGTCGGCTGTCTAGCTTAAAATTGCTCTTAAGACGGCTGGAGTCAAAATAAAGTTTGAGCACAATTTACTAGAAAAGAAATTGGCAGAGCGTTCCTAAGCCACCCTAGTACGATTTTGCTTTGCCGAACCATTAACAATAGAGGGTAATCTTTCCAGCGTCTCTTCTATCTTGTCCCCTAAACATGGGAGATGGTGAATAGTGCTGAGTGACAAATCAAAATGTATATCTTTATCTTGATCTGCACTTTCAGATAAGAATTTGGTTTTTGCTCTGAGAACTACGAGTTTTCTTTTAATATGTAACGTTTGCAGAAAATAGAGATTGCTCAAAATAAATGTAAAAAATCCCGCAATATGATGCTATTGATTTGTGTAAAGAACAGAAAAAATTGTTTAATGAATTGATTTAAAGGAATTATCATTCATAAAGTTGCCTTACGAATATAATGCATTCTTTTTACCAACATTCTGATAATTTTACTTCAGCTTTTTTCGATTGTTAGTTTTAAGCATTTTGCTAGCATATTTGGTATTCGAAAGAGAAATAGAATTATATATAAAATTTTTAGATTAAACGATTATAAAGACTTTATTATTAATAATTTAATAATAATTATAAAAATACTACGCTCATTTTAGAATATATATATCGATTATTGAACTTTTTTAAAAAAGAATTTGTATATTGTTGTTTTTTCAGATTTTCCTTTTGCGTTTCAAGTGTTAAGTTTTGAAAATAATAAAACAATCTTTTGTCAATATACAGCAACCAATTAGTGATAATATGCTTATGAAAATATTATTAACTTGAATATTTTTGACTTATTATCTTATTTTGAAATAATTAATATGTAAGTTAAGAAAATAAATTTTTAAAGTTAATTTTATTACTGAAATAAGAAAACATATTTAGGCATCCATTTACTCACTAGGATTATATATGATAAAAATTATCATTTCATTCATACATTTACTAAGTGAATATTTTGAATGTCAATTTTTTATTTCATATATTTCCATAAATTCATGCATTTCTCAGACAACAAATATTGCAAAACACCTTCCCTCCATATTATATCATCAATGAAATCAAAATTTCAATTGTAGCCATTTTATTAAATCAACGCATTAGGAATTTTCACAACAAATCATAAATTGTGAAATCTTGTAAATAAAAAGTAGAGTTTGTTGCTTGTATCGGTTCATTAAGAATTACCTTTTCAAATTGTTTCTTCCATGATCTTCATGTCTGAACAATTCAAACAAATTTCATTGGCAATATTTCACTGCATATGGCATTCAAGGGATGAATCCTCAATAAAGTAATAAAAAAAATCAAAAAAATAATTATAACTTTAGGAACGTTTAACAACCGTGAGTGAAAAATAAGGTTTATATCTAATTGGAATAATAAATATACTTGTTACAAAATTTAGCCCACTAATTAAAATTAAACAAATTATAAATATTAATGAATCTGTATTAGTTTTGTCAGTTTGAATCTGTATTAGTTTTGTCAGTTTGTAGAGGAGGGGCAGAGTTCTTCATTTGTAGGATCTTTACTTTCGGTCACAAAGATCGGATGAGAGAAAAATGTCTTATCAATGGCATTACATATTAAAACGTTTGGGCTAAATCTCTCTCTCTCTCTCTCTCTCTCTC
>JAOUZG010041477.1:5967064-5979875 GCA_026289955.1 Argiope argentata
CTGTTTTTAGTGATGCTAGAAAACGCGATGGATATATATCCAACAGCCCTGAAGAAAATGTGCCTAATAGTTTTACTTTGGCTGTATATGATGGCAAAACACAAGTGCCTGTTGCGAATCCAAGCAATTTACATTTACTATTGAAGAAAAATCATGCAATTTTTAGAGGAAATTGGGTACCTGAAAATAAAAGTACCATTATAATGGAAGAAAAAAACTGCTTCAGAAGATACTATTTTCTTAACAAAAGAAATTTTGAGAACCCTATCGATTTAATGTCTATTAAATTTGGTCCATCAATTAATGAAGAACAACAAAAAATTTTATACAAGTTATTAAAGGAATTTAGACTGTGTTTTGCTCTAAATTCAGATGAACTAGGATGCATTAAAAACACAATAATGCGTATAGCTGAGAATCCAGGTTGTAAACATGTATCACTTTCACCATATCGCGCATCCAACTATAAAAGGAAAATTCTAAGAGAGATGGTTCAAGAACTGAAAGGACATGGCGTCATTCGGGATAGTAGTTCAGAATACAGTAGCTCAATTTTGGTAGCATATAAAAAAACAGGCGATAAAAGAATGGTTATTGATTACAGGCATTGGAATTCTCAAACAATTAAGGGTAAGTTCCCACTTCCATGCATTTATGATTTACTTGAGAGACTTTCAGGTTCAGTTTGTTCTGCACTCTTGATGCATGCCAAGAATTCAACCAGATACCTATGGATGAAGAATACTCACGAAAAGGAGCGTTTACCAAACTTGATGAATATAATGATCAGACACGTTTATTTTTTGGTTTGTCGAACGGACCTCTTATATTTCAACGAGCAATGTCTTGGGCTCAAGGAGATTTGCTATGGAGCCATGTCTCATGTTTTGTAGACGGCATATTCTTTGGTTCGACTGATTTTGATGATATGATAGCGAAGCTGAGACAAGTGCTTGAGAGATTGTTAAATACTGGAGTGACACTGAGGTTGTCTAAATGCCAATTTGGAATGTCAGAAAAGGATTGACTAAAAGGAGGAAACTGAATTACACATCGATACTAATTCAGTAGGATTATCCGGTATACTGTTACAACGAAATAAATATAATAACCCGTTTCAGTTCGTTTATTGTGTAAGTCGTCGAACCCCTCAAGAAGAAAAGAAGCATCATTCAAGCCGTTTGAAACTAATTACTGCTGTCTAGTCGATGACTAGGCTTATGTCTCTTATTAGGTTTACATTTCACGTTGGTTTTTGATTGTTCATCCATAACATACTTGAAAACACACCAAATCACACACACACTTTAAACATCAAATCCCTAGATGGACTGAACTATTAAGCGAATTTGATCACGAAGTTAAATACTGATATGTGGCAAAATGGCTCATATAGATGCTCTTAGTCTATCCCCAATTGAAGAAAGATCATATACACCATTAGATGAAGTAGAAGTTACTAGTCCTGTGGAATTAACTAGTCACACTAAAGTATTTTACATCTCTACTGAAGAATATCTGGTATCCCTTATACAAGCTCAAGATAAAGATCTTCAAAACATTATATCTTCTTTAAAAAAGCCACATAATGTAAAAGCACGAGAAGAAGAGCAGTTGCCTGAGAGCTTTGATCTCATTAATGGAATACTTTATCGCATCCATCATGGATCTGATAATTTTCAAAATAAGCGAAAAATGTTTCTAATGCGTAAATGAATGAGAAAATGCCTTGCAGTTCGGTTTCACGACTTCTCTGGTCATTTTATAATGGAAAAGGCAATTCAAATGATATTTAAACAATTTGGGTTCCCCCGTTTTCCAAGCTACTTTAAGCAACATATTAGGCAATGTGTTATATGTACAAATTCAAAAGTACCAGGATAAAAAAGCGAAAACAAATTGAATTCTATATCACAAGTCAACCATTTGAAATTATTCACATGGATTTTCTTGGTCCTTTTGTAACAAGTACGACTAAGAATAAGGAACTGTTAGTTTTTGTTGACAATATGACTAATTTGTACGGCTTCGTCCATGCCCTAGTTGTTTGACTAAAAGCGTTTTAAAGTACCTAGACAAATTTGCAAATGGTTTTGGTTGCTCAAATCCTACCATTAGAGACAGGGGAAGGTGCTTTTCATCATCTTTATTTGAAGCCTATATAAAATAGCTTAGAATTAAGCATATATTAAATTTTAGCTAAAGACCACAGATTAACAGACCAGTCGAACGCATTAATTGAATACTCATTTTGATGATATCATCCAATGTTCAAACAGAATCTCACAAAGATTGGGATAATGTATTGCCAGAAATACAAAGATGTATCAACTGGTTCCCCGAGTAAGTCGACTGGAAAAGATCCTTTTGAAATTTTGTATGGATATACACCAGTAAAATTGGGATATTTTCCTCAAGATTTGCTTTCAACATCCAATGAGTAAGTAGAGCAGACCATATTGCATAGAGATGCCCAGCCAAATATTAAGGTTTCTCAAAAAAATATAAAATAGAATTATGACAAACATCGATGTAGAGCACAAAATTACATTATAAGTGTGGCTGTAAGACGACTGCCTGAGCAAACTTTATTACCTAATTCTGAAACTCAAGCTAATTACAGAGGTCCTTTAACGACACAAAATAAGCAAATATATCCCCCCCTGAATTCGACCAAGTATTTTGAAACATTTATTTTTCTTCCTCTATTGCAAATACTAATATTAAAAAAGACTTTCATCTTCCTCCAGATAAAAAGATTTTTTATTTACTATCTGAAATATCTATTCCCAAGTTATTTGACGCAAAATCTTGGGGAAAAAATCCTGCTTGCTTCAAAGACGTGAACGAGTTTCTATCCCGTGACAGCGAGTGTCTAAAAAATGCCACCAACCTTTTATACCTTTATAGAGAGTTCAGGCCAGCGCGCTCCCTCCTTCCAATGAGACGCTGTTCGTTTCGCAACAGAGCAGAAAATCAAAAATAATCAAAATGTAACTGAAACTTCTCAATAATATAATTTATCTTACATAGCTTCCACGAAACGTGTGGTTTACTTATGAAATTTTAAAAACCATTTATATTTTTTCCTAACACAACTCAAAATATTATTCAAAAAATATATTCTCGTAAAATTTTAGTTAAACTTTTGTCATCATAATTAACAGGCTAATCATAAAAAAAGTCAAATTATATGAGCTTAATTTTTTTTTCGAAATCCAGTTAAAAATTCAGTTTAGTCTTCCAACCACTGAGGCGTGCAAAAAACAATCAACATTTATGTTATCTGTAGATTTGATTTTAATTGGAAATTGGTCATTTTTCTAAGAAATTTCGATGAAGAATTTAAATTTTTTCTTTTCATATTTCCTAAAGACCATACTTGGAGAATTTTAAAGGTAATAAGTTAAAGTTTCTATTGACATTTATTTTGCTTCCTTAAAACTATTTTACTTAGTCTTATCATTGTAAATCTTTTTTATTTAAGGGTATTTTCAGCTACATTTTCGTGAAATTTTGAAATTTCTTTAATGGTTTACTAACATACGATTTGCAATAATGTGAAATTAAATTTTATGGGCATATTAAAAGTATGTTTTTATAGTTAAAATATGTAAAGTAAAATTTTTTTATCATTATGACTCTTCTGAACAGAGATTCGAGATTCCTGTATTTAACAAGCAAAATATGTTTATACATTAAAACTCTCATAGACTGTCAAATTTTAACAACAATGTATAACTTTTCTCAAAAAAGAATTTTCCAATATTTGTTACGTTAAAGAAGTTTCTATATTTAAGAAAAATGTCTATGAAAATAATAAAAAAATTGAAATAATAAAAATAAAAATGAATTTAATTTGAGTTATTTTTTCTTTGATATATATTGCATTTACTAAACAAAAATAGTATATTATATTAATTTCTTTCAATTTAAAAAATGTTAACTACAGTAATTTCTTATTTTTTATTAATCTATTTATTGTACTTTACAATCACTGTAATCACAAAGCACTATATCTGCTTCCTATTTTATAATTAGAAAATACTATTTGTCACATATTTCAATGCTTATATTCAAAATGTTTCGTTTAATCTCTATGAATTCACTATTTCATATAAATCGATGAATTCAAAAGCTGGAATAATAAGCCAAAAAAATTTTTACTGCTTCAGGGGTCTAATCTAATAATCTCATGTAAAGAATTATTTCATTATTGCAAAGTTTAAATCATTTCAGGTATCAAGATTAGGAGTTAGCACTACAACGAATTGAAACATTTTCTATTTTGAAAATACATTCAAGAAAAAAAATTTAGAGCATGCTTTTTCTTGAATTAAAGGATTTTAAGCCATAGAAATTGTCTTTATAAATACTGAAACAATTCAAACGAGATATAAAACGAAAGAAGAAAAAAACAACAAAATAATCATTTTTCTCATATTTTTCAATTTTTATACTGATACAGAATATTGATAAATTAAAAGTCAATCAAAATATACTTACATTTTTGTTATCAAGGATCCGTCTTTCACAGAAGATATAATTGGTAAAGAATTTAAAGTATCCGGCAACTGACATGTAATGCTGTCTCCTTGGCACCAACAAGAGCCCGCATCATTTGCATAACTAGAATCAAGCCTTGAAATGTGAGCACTCATAACATTAGATGAAAACAAAACCAAAAAGAACACATTTGAAGGAGCCATTTTATACAGTTCAGATTCAAGAGGTGGTTACTCGTTACGTAGGAAATCTAGTCCTTTTTCCTAAGCTTCAAAGGCTGCTGAATTCTGGAAAAGATCTTATTTATTTATAATCATGCATTTTTTTATGAAAAAAAAAGTTTTCGTACATATCATTTCATTCCGTACATATCATCAAGTTCAAAATTTCAACAAACATAAAATTGTTTCCATTTGTTGCATCATATATATATGTTACAGAATTTTCATTTAAATTTGCACTATTACCATTTTTATTGAATTTTCTCAACTTTTTCTTTTAATTTGCAAACAATTTCAAATGTTTCTTATTATTCTTTTTCTATTCTGCTTCGGAAAAAATAAGGTAATTCTATTCTCAGTTAATCATATTTTGCTGTCGATTTTTAACTTACCAAGTATTATATATTTAATTCGTTTGTCATATTAAAAGTCCTTCATGCCTCGAAACTTTGAAAAACTTCTCACGGAAAATTAAAATCAGTTGTTTTATAACGCGCATTTACAAATAACGAAGCGCAGATTCAGAAGTAGAAACGCGACATTCTTTGTTTATCCCTTACGAACTTCTTAAACAAAGGAGGAAGCACGATAAAATGCAAATACCCTTTACAGCCGGCTCTCATTCAAGAGATCTCACGAAGCCACTGTGAAAATGCAACAGGTTGATTCTGCAATCTGTCAACATCGGAAGTTGCTAAATGCATTTTCTATACTTATAGTAGTGCCATCTGGCCGAAAAGCGAGAAGTTATAAAACGATTTCATGAAAATTAATTCAATATTGTGACGCACGAGCAAATAATGAATTTCTAAAAGAAATTTGTATAAGCTTTTTAAGTTAAAAAAATTTTAAATTGTCCTCCTTTCTCTAAATTGATTGCTCTTTTTAATAATTTTATATTCTTAAAATATGCAATGTTTTAGTTATAATTTCAATTATATTTCTGATGAGGTTTATAATAAAGATTTATCTAATTTACATCTAATGACGAGTAGAGAGGCGGCTAGTTCCGATATTTAAAAAAACTGATTCATCGATATTACGATGATAAATCACTGCTCACGATAGATTGTAACCCAATGGAGGGATCTGCGTAGTTAATTTTCTTTTTCAATACTTATTTGATATTTGCCTGTACTTTTATTGTTAGTAGAGTAGTTCAGGAAAAAAAATGGTAATGAAATGTAATTTTTTATTTATTATTACACTTTCACAAACTAAATTACAAATAATAGTTAATTAACATAACTAATTAAACATTATGCAGTAATTTTTTCTTTATTACTGTCATTTTTTTTCATTGAATCGAAGTGCTATATTCTTTTTAGGAAGAAAGTTTTGGTGTCAACAAAAATCCGTAGGTGGAAAATAAAAAAATTAACCAGTAAGCAATAAATTAAAAATATATATAATATCTGCACGAGAATATCAGAAAATAATCTTTTAATAACGTGTTGACATTTCAATTAAAAAATTTGGTTTAAAATGTGTTAAAAGTTTCAGCAAATAAAACCTAAAAAAATTCATTTTGAGAAGGTGATCATATGAAATAAAATAAACAGGAAATGTGATATTTTTTTAAACAATTAATACGAAATAAATTTTTTTGGATCGTTTACAATACTAAAGTGACCAATTTAATGAAACAATTAAAATGAACAAAAATATAATCAAACTTGCAGGAGAAGGTTGTGCTTGGCCGTCCAAGAAATTATGTTCTGACATGATACATTGAAATTTGAATAAAAGATTTCATTTTAATCTTTTTTTTTCGTTATTAAACCAACATCATTAATATGTTCTGATATTCTGGTAATAAATTCGGCAATACTTGAGTTGTGAAAAATGAAGCTTCAAATGTTAAATGGATTTTATGAACTTTCGATGTCTTGAAAACTATTAAATTTTTCTACTCAAAAATTTATTTACTTATTTAAACATTACATATTTCATAAAATTTTGAATTTATGCAAAGTTGTCTCATATTTGATAGTTTAAAATGTGAATGTAGAAAAAGAGTAAATTATAAGAGTAAAGTTTTGCTTGGGAACAAAGCAGCATTGTTAAAACGAAGGAAATGAAAAAAAAAGTTCGTGTATTTCAAAAATTAATTTGTTAAAAAGATTCTTAGTCATAATAAAATTCTTACAATCAAATTTGAAGGGGCCGTATACAAAATTTATCTGTATTCATATATCTAGTCTTGAAGCAAAAGTTTCAAAATACATTATTATATTGCTGTTATATCAATTGTAAATTTATTTTCGGTGCAAATGTTTTTAATTTAATACAAATTCCGCTTCTAAATTTTTTTTTTCATTCAGACAGTATAAAATTAAATTGCAGTACAGATTGGTTGCAAGAATGCTAATTTTTTTTGAGGCAGAAATTATCAAGCTGATAATTATTTAATATATAATTCCCGGTGGGTTGGTTTCCAGAACGAAATTTGATGCACATGCATAAAAAAGCATACTTCATCAAATTATGAAAGAATATTAATGACAGTAATAGAAAAATATCGGTGTAGTAATCAGTAAATTACTTAACTTAATAAATAACAAAATTACAGAGGTTTCATTTTTTTGCTGTAGTAGTTGTTAAAGGTTTTAAAAGTGGCAATAGTTACTAGAGTCTTTACAACTGTAAGACACACTGTTACATTGCCCTTTTACAAAACCCTATTGATTCCACAGTCCTTAAAGAAACCAATTCAATTTAAAGTGTTAAATTAAATGAATAACATAAAGCAATAAAATCTTTTCAATATAGTCTAATATAGTAAATCTAAATTATGGATATAGATTTTTTTTAATTCAAAAGTGTATACTTTATTTTTAAAAGAGTTTACATTTCAAAGAAATAGTTTTGAAAAGCAAACTGCACCAATTCATTTTTCTAGATAACGAAACCAAAATTTAACAAGTTAGTGTTTGATTCCTTATTACAAAATCCTGTCCAATTTATATCATAAGTTTAAACTGACATTTAATACTGATTGTATGTTCAGTTTCAAATATTTAAGATCATTTGGGTCAGTAAAATTTTTACCTGCTTGAAATGTTTATTATTCGCTTAAAAATGTAAATAAAGATTACATACCTGTAAATACGGTTATTATTGGATAAAGTTGAAAGATATCACCAAATTTCATGGCACCTTTTTGTATATTATTATTAGTTTTTTATTCTTTCGAATGAAATTTTTTCAATTTATACAAAATGTTAACAAGCTTATTGTTTTATAGATAAAAATTTTTTCGAAAAATAACCTGTTCATTTAACAGCTGTGGTAAAAATATAAAGATTACAAAAATAGAAGAATATAAAAAATAATTATCTGATTAATTAAAATTCCTAATTACTTCGTCATTTGATGAAAAATTTTACATTTGATCAAATTTTTGATGTAGATTAATTTTCATCTTTCATATTTTGATATCAACCTTGAAATATACCGTAAATTTTTCTCTTTTGATTCCTTTCTATTGCAGAATATGTGTTTTAAATTTTAGTTTTTAATATATATGGATAGATAGATAGATAAATGGATGGATAGCTAGATAGATAAATGAAGTTTATTTTTTTTGTTCATGATAAAGATTATTTTACCCGCATTCACCTATCATCTCCTAATTAACTAAATTTCATTGCTCATTAGTCTTCTTGAAATGCTTGATACGTAATAAATTTTTTATACTTATAATATTCTTTGATATTCAGAAACCCTAAGAACTTCATTTCGGTAAAGGTTAACTTTCAGATGTTGGCATTTACACTTATGTCCGTATATTAAGGATAATGAAAGTTCAGGACAAGAGAGTCAAAAGCAAAACAAAGGTGAATTTTCTGTAATAGAAATTTATTAAACAAAAAAATAAAGAGCCAAAAAGAGGACTTTTTACTCCCTGGATCAAATTACGAACCCATTTTTATAAAAACCAATATTCCATGGTTGGTATGAAGAGTCATACTCAAAACGTCTGCCATATGAAGCAAAACAGTCCGTATAATGAGTAGGCATGCTGAGTATAAAATTTTCGATCTGATTTTGGGGAATATTGCACCACTCAACACACAAGGCTCTACAAGTTTCTGTAGCCATGTAGGAGGTGGTTCATAGACTGCAACTCGTCTTCTAGGTATCTCCAACACATACTCTACTGTATTAAAGTCCTCTGAGAATGCTGGTCAATCCATACGAGTGATATCCTCCGATTGGTGTCATTCGTATGCAATGTTTGCTTGGTAAGGATGGACGTTGTAATCTCTAAACACGAATTCTGCATCCATAATAAACCAAAACAAGCATACAAGTTGTTTCAGAATGACTTCTTGATAGATTTCGCCTGTTATCGTTCAGTTTGAATAATGCAAGTCAGGTCAATAATTCAGAATAACTCCTTCCCAAACAAGTAATCCTGCTCCACCTTAAAGATGCCATTCAAGGAGGATCTCTTGGAGGTAACGGGTACCTGTCGCTTTCCATATGAATGTATGGTGAGAATAAAACTTCAAAGTATACCTGGACTCGCGGAAAGCATCACATAAGCCTACCATTGCAGTATACACAGTACATGCTCTCTACTCCAGGTTAAGCGTAAGCGCGAGTGAGTTGCAGTAAGTGGAATACACTCGACACACCTACGTACATATAGATCGATATGCCTAAGCGTCTGTACACCGTTTTTCCTGAAACTGTCGAAGAGAGTTGGGTCAGGTTTGATTTTGGGTTTCATCTGTTTCTTTTGGCACTAACTGCCAAATACTGGTTCTCATTCGGTGTTGTAACTCGGGCGATCTTAGAATCGTTACAAAAACCTAAAGATGAAATTCTCGGAGATTTCAAACTCCTCAGATTCTTCCAGCTGAGTGCACTCATATTTCCTTTGGCCGATAAACTTACCACGTAAAATATCGTTCATATGTGTCCTTTGCGTCATAACTAGAATGATTGTACTGAAAGTATTATAAAGCTCATGCGAACAATTTTACTTCTTTGTATATATTCTTTACACATCACTCTGTTATGCTCTCTTTTTTTTGCATATGATTTGTGCAAAGGTGCTTAGTTATTTTAAGGCTGATATATATATTTTAGAATTCTATTTCCACTTGACATTGAATTATCCTTAATTTATTCACTTGAGTTTAGAAGGTATATATTTGGGTTAAAGATTCAAAGAATAACAAGTCTCAAAGTAAAGTAATATTAATTTAGTTAGCGTTTGAGTAACTCACAATATGCAGTCCAGATTGCATTAACTGCAAATTAATTGCTAGTGAATCTTCTTATTTATAGAATTATATAAATTAGAGAAATATAAAGAAGTTTCTAGAAAGTTCTGAGACATTAACAAATAAATTATAATACATTTAAAAGTCAAACACTATTAGTGCAATTCCGCTTGCCTGAATTTTGAACTTGCGCGCCATGTAAAATCATACTTTACCTCCAGGTCACGGTAGTTGTTTAATAGGTCTTTCTTTTACACATTACTTCCTTTTTAAAAGAATAGCCACTCACTGAAAAATATTCAAACTCTGTTAAGAACTTTCATTTTAACATGATTCATGAGTCCAGTGTATAAGTTCATCAATGGCCTTTTCTTGTTTTTGCACATCTTCATTTAGAGTTTGCTCGTCTAGATCATGTAGGGGTTCATGCGCAAAACATGCAATATTCTGCTTTCTGTCTGCTTTCTTCTAGAGAAGGTATCAAAGTCCTGAACTTCATAAGTGATCTATGATAACCGACGAAGCACTGAATATAAAATAAAAAACTATCTCAAAAGTTTTTCGGAGATACCGATTTTCGGAAAGGGTTATAAATAGACACGAGATCTAAAGGGGCATAGAATGCAATTCGATATTTAGAGTTATAACGTCAGAGATCTTTGTCTTGTGATTTCAGGAACCGCATTTTAGCCAATTGTCTTGATTCTTTGGCTCTAAAAATCATCCTTGAAATTTAGTCATCCACGTCATCAGGACAGAATGGTAACATTGTGTCTTGTGTTGTTTCCGCTTCTCGTCCAGGCAGCAAATAGAAAGGTGTAAAACCGGTGGTTTCTTGCTTGGCAATATTATATGTAAACGTTACAAACGGTAAGATTTCGACCCAATTTTTGTTATGTGTCAACATTGTAACGACTTCAGATAATTGATGGTGAGAACTCTCTAGAACTAAGTTCCCACGAGAGAAAAAGCTCCTCTAGCTGAAGAAATCACCGATAGTGGAAAAATTTGTTAAATGAAAAAATGTAGACATCTGGTACGCATTGCAAATTACAGTTGTCAAGCTTAGTCCAGATGTGTCTCTGAACCTGGTGTGATTTCAAATGAAATGTGTAAGTGTTTGGGAAAACATTAGGGGAAGGAAGCAGGTGTGTCCCTTTCAATAGATAAGAAACTTTCGTGTTCCAAAGTGACTAGGGGGTCCGTCAGAAAAAGAGCCTTTCTTTTCATCTAAGGGATCGCCTATATTTAGTTGATAATCAATGCTTTCCCATCTCATGTGGTTGAGAATATAGCATAGATCAGATGATTCAATGAAAATTGGGATGTATTCTGATTGGTCATTTATTACTGAAGACCGGCCTATGAGACCTAAAATAAAAAGGAAATGAAATGGATTGAAGAAGAAAAGGAAGCCGATTGAAGAAGCGAGCTTTAATGATTAAAGCGAGAGTTCATCTTAGAATTCTGTGTGAAATTCTGAGAAGATAAATTGGAGTATAACGTATGTAGCAGCACCCTTTAGGCTGAGTCCACGTGAAGGTCATCTGAATTTCATAGATTGCATTCGGGCCAACGTGCGTACCATTTAAATTGTGAAAGTTCGTCAGAGCTTTGAGAGAGCTTCAATTAGTTAGATAGCTTTGTCTTCTGAACTGCTGTTCCAACTAGTTCACCAACTTACAAATCCGGCATCCCCAGCACGTTAATCAACGAGCGGATAGCCCCGACCTACGGGCTGAATCTTGCGAGAATTTTAAGAACCGCGTCATATTTCTTCACCTCCGAGGGGGATTTCTTATTTAGCTGAAACACAGCACCTTCCCTTAGTGGAACTCTGAACTGATACTTCTTATATTCTTGTAAACTAATTAATCAAGAAGGTGTACCTGTGCGTAATATATATGTATTATAGCTGGGATAAATAAATTCTCATTTATCAAAGACCTGATTTTGTTTTCGAAGTAACTCACCAGTATCCCCGGCCAAAAAATTGCAACCTACAAAGATAACATATGCATTAAAGTTTTATTATAGCGTCCCTTTAATCCGTTTGTATGTGGTTGATAGGCTGTCGTCTTGCTAATGTTGATGTTACACAGTTCGACGAGGTATAAAACTAATTTCGATGGCAAGACATTTCCACGAGCATTGATAATTTCTCAAGGGATTCCATTTCGCAATAGAATTCCTTCAAGCAAAAACTATTCTTGAAGAACTCAGCTGTTGACAACGACATTGTCTCTGCAAAACGCATCAGATAATCTGTACAGACGACGATATATTTGTTTCCAATGGTATATTTCAAAATAAAATATAATTCTCAGACTAATGAAAATAATAAATATTTTTAATCGTTTACTTTTCTTTTTTGCTTATGAATATTTATTATCGGTTATTTATTTGGATAAATTTAAAAATCCATAAAACACTTGCTTTTCATAGAACGATACGCTTTATTGCTTTAATTTTAACTCCTCTTTTACTTTCTTAAATATTATTTCACCACAACCTTAACCTAGAAATATTCAAATTACATCATTTTACTGCTCTAAGAAAATAAACAAATGTTAAAATTGTCTGATTTAGTTTTAAATTTGATCACTTGTATATGTTATTTCTACTCATATAATCTTATATCTCTATATTAGGTTTGTTTCTTTTCATTTACATTTCCCAATTTTTTCATCATTAAATGCATGGAAAAAATGCTAACATAATCGTAGTTTCAACGATATAATTAATCAGTATAAATTTTTAGTATATGTGTATAACTATATATATACTTTTAAATTTTTAATATTGCTTATACCATTTTTAATTTTAAAAGTTACTTCATGAAAATTC
>JAOUZG010041477.1:5980275-6006681 GCA_026289955.1 Argiope argentata
ATATATATATATATATATATATATATTATTTACGATGTTTAACTTGATTTTGTAACACAAGAATCGAATTTAGTCTACGATTAACTCTAACATTTCAAGAAAATTCCAAATAATATAACACCACATTCAATTATACAAAATCTCTTCAGACAAATGTTTAAAATATATATATATATATTATTTCCCCCTTTCTATTTTTGATGACAGGAGAAAACAATTGTGCAAAACTATTAATTAAAAAAGAACTGCATTAAATAAAATTTTATAAATAAAAAAGTAAAATTATAAGTTCACTTCAAATTGTTGATAAATTTTCAGTGATTAACTTGCACATCCAACCAGAATCCGGCAACTGATATGGTGACTTTTCTGAATAAATAAGGCTGTCACATCATGTATGAAAAAAAATTTATTTCAATTTTATTTGGAATATTTGTAATACTTGAAGCATTTGAATTTTCTACAAATTTATATTAATACCATACATATTTATCCAAATATTATATATATGTATAACTGAATCCTCTGCTATATATAACGAATATTCCTTTACGTTCACTTCTTCTTTTGAACATATTTGAGGAACCTACAAAACAATTATAATAATTACTAAATATTTATTTAAAAAAATACAAATAAAATATAAGCGAAAATCTTATAGAACTTCAAAAGCAAGTTAAAGTTTTCATTCTGATATTGAATCTGGGCAAATATTATTGTAATGTTTAGGATATAAGAGAACAATAAAAAAAAACTAATGGAAGTAAAATTTATGTTATTATTTATGTTATTATTGAGATTTAATGATCAACAAAAGCGAAAGCACTTAAAAACATCACATTTATGTCACCTTTGTTTTAGAAAACGCAAAGCAGCTTTCTGCAGGACTCGCATTGAAGCCTGTGAAGTTTGTAAGAAAGTGTTTCATAATAAACTTTTGTTTTTCTAAAAATACACCCGAGTTGGATAATCATAATCGTAAAGCTGAAGATTGAGCAGTGGAAGACAAAACTAAAGTGTCTATTACACAATCTCAAAGGAAATCCGTTTTTATTACCAACTTGTTCAGTTGTCACTCATCATGAATTGCTAGGGTGTTTATTGTCTTCGGGGTCAGAGTTAAGTTGCTGCTCTAGGGAGTTAGCTGGGGGATTAAACTTGCCCATAAAAAGAGTAGAAAAACTAAAAGTATATTCCTTCTGAAATAACTGCGAAGAAAAGGAATTTCCGGCTAGCTCTGTAACTCTTACGAGTACAAATGATTCATCTAAATATTGAAGTTTACATTACGGATAAAATATCTAAAGACTCAAGTTCAATTGAGAGTCAACTTTCGCCGTTTGTTGTGGAATTCATGCGAAGAGAGCATCTGCGCCTTGCAGATGATCCTTCCGGTGAAAGAAAAATAAGTATTTTGATTGGAATTAATTAATTTTGGGCTGTGTAGCTTCGACCGATAAAAAATATCAGAGGATCTGTTTTTGATTCAAACACTGTTTGGAGATACAATCTGTGGGCAAAAGTTAACAAATAGAGAAGTGACGGATGTTAATTCATATTCAGCATTTATTGGGGAGGTGAACAATTCCCAAACACATTTCAATCTTCAGTCGTTTTGGTTGCTTGAGGAAAAATTTATGATAGATAATGATTCATTGTCACGTGAAGATTTAGAGATTATCGATTTGTTTAAAAAGAACTTGCGTTTTGAAAATGGAACGTATATTGTTGGACTGTTGTTTAAGGAGGGAAAGTCGGAACTTAAAAATAACTTTCTTACTGACAAGCAGAGATTTTTGAAACTAGAAAATAAATTAAGCAAAAATGAGTGGCTGTTTAACGAATACAAGAGATTGATTTGTGAACAGTTGGAGACTGGGATAATTGAAAAATGTCCGAAGGGGGATGGCTATGATAATGAGATGCATAACTATTTTGCCCCGCATAGTCCTGTAATCCTTCTTGATAAGGCGACTACTGCCGTTCGCATCGTATTCGACTGTTCTTCTAAGGACAGGGGGGGGGGCTAAATCATTTAACGAGTGTTTAATTCCGGGTCCAACTTGTATAGTAATTTATTAGATATCCTTTTAATATTCAGATTACATAAAGTAGCATTTGGTGCAGATATAGAAGGTACATTTCATTCTATTTTGTTAGAGGAGAATTCTAAAAACTATGTGAAATTTATTTGGTTCGGTGATGATGGGAATTCGCCCTTTCAGATAATCAGAATGGCTCGTTTGCCTTTTGCAACTTGTTAATCGCCCTTCATACTTGGAGCACCTGCACTGCTCAAAACAATTAGGGGAGCAAACAAATAAATCAAGAAAACTGTGTGAGACAGCCACGTATTGGCATACAATGGGTAGAACACGCGTATCCACGCGCAATACAGAGAAAAAATAAAACAATTTGGAATTAAGCTTTAATTCTTTGAAAATATGGAAAAAACATGAAAGGGTGATTTAGGGCAACAATTTGGTTACATGTGAACGATAAAAAAAGGAACTGAATATACATGATGCATGAGTTTTAATAGGGCATGTGATCTCCTCGAACAGCTAAGACTGCTGCACACCTGTTTGCCATGGATGCGATGAGGTTATGGATCAGACTTTGGGGAATACTGTTCCATTACTGAAGAAGTGCGATCTCCAAATTTGGGACAGTCACAGGCGGCCTTGGCGACGCAGTAATGTGTCATCCGAGAATGTCCCAAACATGCTCGATTGGATCTGGTCAGGAGAGCACACTGGCCATTCCATACACTGTATTATTTCAGTTTCAAGCTTGTTCTCCACGAGACGAGCTCTATCCTGTCGGACATTATCATCCTGTAAAATAAAGGAATTGCCAATGGCTCCGGCGTAAGTGATGACATGTGATCGCAGTATCTCGTCTGCAAACCTGCGGCCCGCCTACCATTCCGAATGATATGCAGGTCCGTACGTCCACCTATGCTGATTCCAACCCATACCATCCAACCAGCTCATCTCTATTGTGACCTTTCACGACCGAATGCGGTGTTATTTCGAGTGCCCCTCTCCCGCCATACCAGAACGCGTCGAGTGTCACACTTCAGACTGAATCGGGACTCATCTGTAAACAGCACTTGGCTCCAATCATGTTGCTGCCAATCTCGATGTTCAGCAGCCCATCTTCTTCGGACCGCATGGTGGCGTGGGGTCAGCGGAATGCAGACCATTAGCCTACGTGCATACAGCCCTCCCCCATGAAGCCTATTACGTACTGTTTGGCTGGACACTCTTCGTCCTGTTGCCAAGGACAACTGTCTTTGCAGCTGAGTAGCATTCTCCTTTCTATTTCGACGGGTTGTTAACCGTATCTACTGGTCATCAGTTGCTGTAGTGGCGTGGGGCCGACCTTGCCCTGGTCAACGTCTAACATTCCCTGTTTCTTGGAATCGATTCCACAGAATTGCAACAACACTTCTGGCAACTCCAACAGCGTCCGCAACACTCCGTTGTGTTTGACCTGATTCCAGTTGGCCTATGAAATGCCATACCATGGATTCCGGTAAATCACGTTGTTCAGACATTCTCATAAGCTTGTCTCAAAAACAGAAAGACTGCGCAATCAAATTTCACAGTTACGGCAATAAAACAGACGTTTCTGCAAATCCCGATTTCTGACCTTATTTCCTTTTTCTGGTTTTTGACTTCATGAATTTTGATTTGCATATAAAGTTTTCTTTTTCCGTTTCCTTGCAGGCTGTAATTTATGGATGATTCATTTTATGTTACTTATTGGTAGACATCTTTGCGTAATTCTGTTGAAACCATGTGCACCCTTAATTGTTTTGAGTAGTGTATTAAACACCATATAAATAAATTCAAGGAGGAACATGCTGATGTTGTGGAAATGTTAGATGGGTTTTTGTATGTTGATGATCTTTTACATGGGACCGAATACAATGATAAAGCCTTTCATCTATCTACCACTGCGGTAGATATTTTTAAAGATGCCGGTATGCATCTCCGCAAAATGAATAACAATTATAGAAACTTGAGAGAGTTGTGGATCGAAAACGGAATAGACATTAAAGGAAATAGGTTAAATTCAAACTCTACAAAAATACTAGGTTTAGCTTGGGATGCAGATCGAAAAACTTTGGGGTTAGATATGCCACAGTTAAGAGAATTATTGAGTATACACAAAATAACTAAAACAATTATTTTACAAACTATAGCCAAAATTTATGATCCAATTGGTTTGGTTTCGCCATAAGTAATTAGAGCTAAATTTATGATGAAAGAACTGTGAGAAATCAGGATGCTATTGGGATGGCGAGATGTCGGAGGAGCTGAGAGATAAATTCTTGATTTGGTGTTCTGAGATTGAAGCACTTGCTGGTTTTAGTATTCCTAGAAAATATTCCCTGCGTGTCGCAGGAATTAAAGTAGAGGATATGATCTTAATTGTATTCGCTGATGCTAGTTTAAAGTGAAGCGGTTGTGTAACGTACTTTTAAAACCCAGTTACTTTAGAGACATTCTTTGTAATATCTAAAAGTAGAATAGCCCCTCTAAAGAAGTTAACGCTTCCCTGCTTTGAGTTAATTGGAGTTACTGTTGCTACACGAGTAGCTGAATATATGAAAAAAACTTTTTAAAATCAGAAGTAATAATATTCATTGTTTTGATGACTCACTAATAGTTTTACATTGGATTCGAGGTTCCACAAATAAATGGAAGCCGTTTGTTGCAAACCGTGTTTGGGAAATTCAGAATTCAATCTCTCCCTCTGAGTGGCACTTTTGCAAGGATACTGAAAATCCTGCTGACCTTGTGTCTCGAGATGTTAAGTTGGTCGATCTCGGGAATAAAGAAATTTGGTTTCTTGGCCCATTTTGGCTAAGAAAAGATGAATTTGATATTAAAAACGTTCCGTTTAATTTGGAATCGAAACTGCAAAAAGGCTTTTTGGAAGAGCAACGAAAATCTGTTTGCGCTGCATCGATTACACAGGAGGAAAGTGATATTCGTTCTGGGTTTTCTTGGTGAAAGCTTACACGAGTTGTGGCAAAGTGTTTTAGATTTGTGAACAATGCCAACCCTAAGGTATCAAATGTCAGAAGAACTTTGATGGTGTTAGAGCTTTATAGAGCATTGAACGTTATTGTGCAACTAGTTCAAAAGGAGGCATTCAAGGAGGAAATATCAAATTTGAAGTTAGGGAAACCTATTAAATTAGTAGAGTTGTCTCTTTGAATACCTTCTTGGATGGTCAGAGTGTGCTTAGGGTTGGAGGAAGATAGAAGAATGCCAATATACCTGAGAGCTAAAAACATCAGCCTCTCCTTCCGGAAAAGCCTCACGTGACTTTGTTGATTGTTAAGCACTTTCATGAGACTCATCTTCACGGGGGGACATCCCTAACTACTTCAGCTATACGACAGAAATTCCGGATAATAAATTGTAGGGAAGTAGGTCGGAAAGCTATTAGGAATTGCATAAAATGCTTTAAAAATCGAGCCAGTGCTGCATCACAAGTCATGGCCGATCTTCATGCACCTAGAGCTGTGGCCTGAAGAGTTTTCTCTAAAGTGGGCCTCGACTATGCAGGGACATCCATGTAAAACCCTGCAAGGGCAGATGTGTGAGACCTATCAAGTGTTACATGTGCTTATTTATATGTTTCGCAACAAAAACAGTGCATTTGGAAGTCGTTGGTGATCTTTCCTCAGAGGCTTTTTTGGCATCGTTAAGGAGATTTGTTGCTCGTCGAGGCAAACCCCAAGAAATGTATTCTGATCAGGACACTAACTTTGTTTGTGCTAATCGGGAACTCAAAATTTATATTTCAGAAATCCTAGCATCTGATGAATTCCACGACGAATTGGCACAACAGACCATCAAGTGGTTGTTCATTCCCCCATCTGCACCCCATTTTGGAGGTCTATAAGAGAATGGCATTAAGCAAATGAAAACTCATTTGAAACGAACGATTGGTGCCCAACTGCTCACCTCTCAGGAATTTCTTACCTTGGTGACCCAGATTGAGGCGTGCTTGAACTCCAGACCTGTAGTTGCTAATTACAATGACTCGAGTGACTTGAGACACCTGATGGCTGAACATTTCATCATTGAAACTGCTCTAACAACTATTCCTGAGCCTAATGTGATGGATGATAAAATAACGCCAGTTAAACGTTGGAGACTGATTCAGCAAATCTTTCAACAATTCTGGAGACGTTGGTGTTAGGATTATCTGTCACAATTGCAGGTACGGACGAAATGACAAAGAATAAGACCAAATGTGAACTTAAATGATTTGTTGCTTGTGAAAGACGATAATCTACCTCCTATAAAATGGGGTGTGGGCAGAGTGATTATACTCTACCCTGGAGCTGATGGAAAAATTCGAATTGTAGACTTGAGAGTTCAAAATGGGGAACTTAAACGTCCTATAACCAAACTTTCACCATTGCCATTTTGTCAAAAAACCTAGTGACTCTAAAATTTTGTATTATATATTTTAATTATTTCAAAATTTATTTGTGTATATTCGTTTGAAATCGATACTTTGTGTATTTTAATGTTTTTCTATTTATATCTATAATAATTGTTTAGAAATTTGAAATGCATGTTCTAATATTGTATAGTGGTATGTTTTTATATGTTGTAAAAATTTTTTTATCACGATTGAAGACTTGTAAATTGTGATGAAAGATTTTCATCGCGGGCCAGTATGTTGTGAAGTAGGTGCTTTCGTAGAGGGCACTGCAGAGCCATCTGCGCGGGCACTTGCGTTGTCTTCGTGAGTATGGAGTGAGAGAGTTAAGTGTGTGCGAGAGTTGAAGAGAATGAGCTTATGAAAATAAACAGTTTTGTTTTGAAACTTGAGTTTGCTTGAGTAGGTAGACCATACCCCGGTTACACAATTGAGGTAGAGCATGATCCCACATACTCACAAAGTATAATCTAGGAAATAAGATTTTCCTGATATCGCCTGGAGTAGGGAGCGATTACATTGAAACGGCCATTTTCACTAAGGCGGCGTGCGAGCTCGCTCCAATCGAAATGTGAGTCTCAGATGCGATCGTAAAATATCTGTCAGGATCCGACATCGCGCCAATGCAACTCCGGCGTTGCAGAAATATATAATAAGATATAAATTCAGATTTGGAACCTGTAACATGGGACGTTACAATTATTATTTGGGCAAACATTTATTCAAATACTTGAAAATCATTCTTAGTAGAATTAAAGATGAAGATAATTTTATAATTAATAGTAACAAAGAAATTTTGAACTTTCTAAAAAATAACAATTTAACTTTAGAACTTATGATTTTGAAAACCTATACTCTAATATTCCGCATGAAAAATTAATAAATGTCTGTATGTCTATATTTATGAAATATTTAAATTAAAATATTATAACTAAATATAAATGTCAGGAATTATACGAATTTGATAGTGAAAATTGCATTTTTAATGGGATTAATTTTTATAAGCAAATAACAGGTACACCAATGGGAACGGATTTTTCACGTGTCCTAGAAAATATTTTTGTTACATTAATACGAGAAAAAAAATCATTTAGCATAACTTAGTTAATGGATCTAGCTTCATATATGACCTTCTGTTAAATAACGTAGAAAATACGAATATAATAACCAATTGCTGCCCAAAAGAGTTATTTTTAAATAAAACAAATGAAAAACTATCCGAAGCTAATTATCTTGACTTAAAAATTAAAATTAAAAACGGTATAAATCTAGTGGTTTTATATGACAAAAGAGATTAATTTAATTTAAAAATTCTTTGCAATTGCAATTCTAAATTAAACTAAAAATTTTTCAAATATCTAATTTTTTCGCAATTTAACAGAATAAAAAATATTTGTAAAAAAACAGATCCGATATAGAGGCAACAGATTATCTTATAAAAATTCTGACTTATAATGAATTCCCAAGAAACTACTGTAATATCGAAATTTTAATTAAAGAAGGTTTAGATCCCTTCAAAACCTTTGGCTAATCCACTAGTCGACACAGAATCTTTACGATAAATTAAAAACATGTTTTTTAAAAAATATATATAATTTTTCAATTTTGGGAAATAGTAAGAGCAAAATGTGATATGCTGCTTTTTAATTCGGGTAAAATTTTTTCAATTATCACGATTTACCAAATTATTTTAGATGTCCCCAATGAAAAAATACATAAATTTAGGCCTGGAATCCACATATACCACAGATCACGAAAATGACGACTGGCGACAAGTTCTTCTGTAAAATGATCATGGACAACGTCATTTATACAGCTGGTAATGTATGGAGCAGTTCCATCTCGCATGAAAATTAAGCTCGATAAGCATTGAATTTGGGATCGAGAAAATCCTCATTCAATCTTTTTTTACCCTTTGCAATCACCAAAAGTAACGGTGTGGAGGGGTTTCTCTATCATTTTTTGGCCCCTTATTTCTTCGAGTAATTAAGTGAGAGAGGTCCGATCATCGGACAGCAATATGCATCATTAATTCAGAATAAAATTATTTCGGATCCTTTCAAACAAATTCGCATCCCTTCATTATGTCCCATACAAAATTTCATAACTTTCTGAACTATAGTTTCGCCTGTAGACAACTTTACAGTAGGGTCGTTAAATTATGGACACTCTGTATAAAAGACAACGAGAAACTTCTGCTTATGATGATGATTTGTATGTAATCGTAATGCTTTTTTAGTTCTAGAAGAATTCAATATCGTTTTCATTTAGAGAATAAAAATTATAGGATCCGTATGCTTATTCAGTATAATTCCATTCAAATATTTGAAAGTTAAGGTTAGATTATTCTTTTTTAATTGGGGATGGAGGAGTTCTTCTTAAAGAACCTTCAATTGAAATTAATATTATTTCTTGAATTTGGGGTTAAATCAAGAATTCAATCGTAGCTCACAGAAAACAGTTATAATGATTATCATTAACTGGAATTGAAAAGCACTCAAGCAAAAAGATAATAATTAATATAAAACGACACCAAGCAACAAAAAACCTATGGCTGTGCACTTTTATTTCTTGAGGAACAAAGAAATGCTACATTTCCTGAAATATCAACCTTGAGTTCAAATTTTATATACTAATATGGACTTGAAAATTAAAACCTACTTTGCATTATTGAGCTTGAAAAAATAAGTAATGTAATTTGAAGAATCATTTTCATTAAATGAACCTATGAAACAATTTTAATAGATTATGTTTTATTCTACTTTAAAGTGTATTTTACGAAAATTTATTTCATTTTAAAAGCAAATAAAATACAAAAAAATCTATTATAATTATTTTTGGTCAGTTTTTATTAAAACTATTTATATAACTCAAATATTACAGGTTTTCTGTATTTCTGCTTCCTTTTAAAGGAAGCCACAGCAAGGAATATTATCTTTAACCGAACAAATATAATGGCGAAGGAAATAAAATCTATAGAATGATAATTGTGTGGGAAGCGATAATCAACCTATTTATTGAGATTTTTTTTATTTGCTAATTTATATAGTTGCATCAGTGAAACCTGAATTGGAAGACAAAACTTATTTCTTGTCATAACCTAAACATTCAGCTATTTCATCTGTATTTTTTAATTGCAAAAATGTCGCTATAATTTAAAACTGGCAAATAAATGCAGAATCCTGTGATCGAAGTAACCGCTTATGTGCATATTTTTTTTACTTCAGTTTCTATTCTATTGCGAATCTGATTTAAATAAATTTTACGGCAATTTTACTGCTACCAAAACGTTGTATTGACAACTATCAAGATGAACAATTTTTGATTTTTTTTTTTTTACATTTGCAACAATTATTATAGAAATCTAGTATTCTAATATTTCATACATTTATAATTTATAATGCCTATTACACATGCATTTATAATTTTTAGCACCTGCTTTACAATCATTTATAATATTTAGTGACTCTAAAAGATTATTCTTGAATTTTTCGGACTTTTCATTCATGTAGAGTCAAGTTACCACATTTTCGAGGCTACAGTAAAACTTCCCGATATTGATATACATTGTACACTCATAGCATTCCTTTTGATGTTTCGAAAATTCAATAATTTAATTCATATTTAAAATCAGAACCAAATGAAGGAGAGACAAAAAATCAAGCATAATGAGCAGCTAATTTAAAATAAACTTTCAAAAATTATCCTAACATTTTTAGCGATAACAAATAAGTTTAACTATGAAAAAAAGTGTATAATTTAAAGAAAAGGACTCTCAATCAGCAATTTTTCTTTAAACTATGCAATGAATCTGCATTATCTCAAGTCCTTCGAGATGCACTTAGAGTTTTTCAGCCAAAAATAATTAAGTCCATGTAAACCTATAATGTGAGAGCAAAAGACACATTTTAATAAGTGAGAGGAAATGCGACTGAAAGCAACTAAAAAATAACGACAATTTACTATCACCAGTTCTTTTATTATCACCAGTGGAAGTGAGGATCCTACTAAACATAATGGGACATAGATGAATCAAAAAACAGAAGTAACATGAGAAATAAAAAAAAATAAAAGTAAAAATAAAAAAGAACTGAAAGAAATCGAAATAACAAACAAAAGAAAGAAAGAAAAAAGAAATCGGTCCTGATGACTATCTCAAATGTCACCATCAGGCAGGGATTCCAATAAAATTATGAATTTTTTTCTGTAAAGAAATAGACTATTGTCTAAAATATTCGAAAAATTTCACGTTCCAATAAATAAGAGATGCATCATATTTTAAGCGTTTAAAACAAATGACAATGAGGAAAAAGGACAATAATAGACAAGACTGACAATATTAAAATTCTAGAAAGAAGAAATAAAAATTAAAACAAAATACTATACTCAATAATTGACAGACAAATATAAGTAAAAGAAAAAAAATATATAAAAAAGAAGCCCAGAACATACCATTGTTCATTGGAACACAAAATAAATAGAACCTGTCTGATAACGTTAATATGCTTCGGCGTAGGAATCGTCAGCCGGAATGATCGCATTCTTCGCCCACCTAACTCCGCCAGGAGCGTATACCCAGTCATTGTAGATAAGAGCAGCATTGCTTTCACGTACGTCCGTTGCCACTACGATAGTTAGTCTTTGAGAGTATGTCGAGCATAAGTGATGGGTTTCCCTTGGCACCTAGCTCGGTCAGGAGCTTATCCCCAGTCATTGTTGGATAGGAGCATCTTGGCGTTCAATATGGTTCGTGGTTTCTGCGGCGTGCATCTGTTGGGGGAGATGGTAAGATTTACGGGGCATAGGGGTAGCCCTGTGAAACAGGGCTACTCCTATGGTCCTGGTAACGTGACAACCTGGCAGCTTGAAAGCCCTGGACTGAATGTGGCTTAGAGGCTTCTGCATGAAGTTCAGGCTGGTGTGGTAGGTGAGGGCGCGGGAGCGAGAAGTGACGTCCAACGACGATGCGCCCATCAGTTGGTTGGGAGAATTCATGGCAAGTCTGCTAGAGTTGCTTGTGAGATTCCGAGAGAGAGTAGCTTGCTGTCTGATTTTTGCATTTTTAAATGTTTCCTATTGTTCGTAGCTGACGAATCAGAAAGTAGTTTATTTGCTGGTCGGCGATCCATAAGAAGTCAGGATGGGAGTCAGAAATTTATTTTGGTTGATTGATTAAGAGTGCATTACGAGGTCTTTTAATTTTGATATCAGGGTTGTATATAAGAATTTGGGCTATACTTCATTTTTTTTATTTTGTCCAATTGTTGATAGAATTTGGTGGCGTGTTGTTTAATTGTTTCGTTGAAGGTTTTGCATCTGATTGCATTGCATACATCCGTCGTTCTCATGAGCCGCCTGACTTTGCATATTGATCTGACTATTTGATTATGCTGCTTTTCCAGTATTTTTAAGTTATGATTAGCATTATGACCCCCGACTGGACAGGCATATGAGATTACTGGACGCAAATAGGCTGCAAAAATAGGCAATTTCATGTCCCTATGCATTTTTGAGTTCCAGCAGATTAAGGGGAAACATTGTCGTAACTGTGCTCGAAACTTGTCCCTAACGTACAGACAGTGTTTTCTTCAATTCAATTTTCTATCGAGTATGACAATTAGCTATTTCACTTCTTGAAACCAGGGAATGGGATTATTTTGAATACTCAATTTTGGAAAGTCCGGCTGTTTTGAGGCTCTGTGAAACATGACGGCTTCCGTTTTGAAGGCATTGGTTTCGATTTTCCACATATGAAACCATTCCTCCAGTTTGTGTTAAACGCGATTTGTACATATTTTGGGTTTTTATTTCTGGTCAGAAAGCTGTGCCATCTGCATACAAACATAACATGGCATTAAATTGCTTAGGCATATCGTTGATGTAAAGCAAGAAGAGTACCAGGCCTAACTTGGAACCCTGTGGTACTCCTGCTTTTATATGTTTTGCAGCAGAAAGCTTTTGTTTTATCCTGACTTTAAAAGAACGATCGGTTAGGTATGACTCAATGACAGATGGAATCTGATTATCAATCAACTTGCAAATGAGCCCATTTATCCAAACTCGATCGAACGCTTTTTGTATGTCTAAGACCTGTTCCTCCTGTTTTTTGTTTGTTTACAAATCCTTCAGTAATGTATTCTGCTACTCTGATGAGTTGATGTGTAGTGGATAGGGTTGGTCTGATCCCAAATTGCTCCGGACAGAGGATGCTGTTTTCAAAAATAAAATCTTTGAGTCTTTTTAGGATGACGCTTTCATCAATTATGCTAAGTGAATTTAACAGCAAAATGGCTCTGTAGCTCGAAGGATTCGTGGGGTACTTTCCTGCCTTATAAATTGGCACCACCGTAGCCGTCTTCCAGCGTGATGGGAAGTGACCTACTTCCATGATTTTTTGGATTAAATGTGTGAAAATTAAAATTACATTGAGGGGAAGTTTCCTGACGATTTTATTGGAGATATTATCACTTCCAGGGACCTTATTATTCATGAGTTTTTTTAGGACTTTAAGGATTTCAGATGGTAAGATGGGTTCTAAATCTTTGTTTACATTTTTGGCATTGGACAGTGGCGCCATCTGTATGTTGTTGGTCATTAGTAATTTTATCGACTCTGGATTCTGTTTCTTTATGGTGTAGATTATTTAAATTAAATTGGTTCTCCAGGCTTTCTGACAGGCAGTTTGCTTTTTCCAGGTCAGTTTGCGCTAATCTGGTCGGACCATTAAGGGTCGGAATGCTGTATCCTTTCTTTTTGAAGGGTTTCACAAAGCCCCTAATGCCACCGTTTTCATTGTTGATATTAACTAATTTTTTCGTTAGTTTTTTTTAGTTTTTTTAGTTTATTTAGAGTGGATTTACCGGTGGGGTTTCTGCTTAGTTGGTATTGTTTTCTGATTTTGTTTCTCTCTTGATTAAGTTTTCTTATCAGCGGGTTTATGTAGGGTTGCTTAATTTTAACTGGGGTGAAAATTTTATTTTTCGCGTGCGAATGGTTAGATTCTTGGGGCTCCTAGCCCCGGCAGAGGTTCATTCCCGGTCATGACTAGAGTGCTTCCTCCTGGCATTCATCTACCTTCGTGGTCAGCTGCAGAGGACTGGAATTCTGCTGGGGGAACATTTATAATTGCAGTTGGAGAGTATTGGTGAGTGAGGTGGCGAGAGTCAGGACAGGCTATGATTGGTTATTTAGGGAGGTGGGCATGGAGTTATGCACCTTGTAAGTTAGACATTAGACTTAGAGCTGTTGGTTTAACATTAGTGTTACGAAAATTACGATTTAGCTTTAGATTATGGAAAAAACAGTTAGGTTGACAAAAAAATATTAAAGCAAGATGTTTCTGGGTGTAACTCAAAGAAATGCTCTTTCGGTACAAAGTTTCATAACATGCTTTAGAAACTCTCATTGGCATTTTACGTTTTTCCATGTAAACTTCTACGCTGTAATTCCTGTCCACAAAATATAATAAACGGGTTTAAATTTGTTTATTATTTGGAGTCGAAGTCCTGCTGATTTATCCTGGAATGTTAACATATTTCTTACCACGGAGTTTTGAAAAACTTGAAGTAGTAAGATCAGTAGAATTAGTTGGAATTTCACTTTCAGTACCTATTTTTTTTAAATATCCAGAATTTTACTGATTTCTGGAGAATTTCCCCTTCTTTGAACGATAACTTTTTTGGCAACCAATTATAAAGTTGTTAAAAATTTTAAAAATTTTCAAGAAAATTAATATTTTTGTCTTTTAAAATGTAAAATAAAATTAGAAAAGCAAGCACGAGATTGTAAACAAAAACAGTAAGTGATCAGAAATGCTTCCAATTTTGCTCGAAGAAACAAGAAAAATACATTTTAAAAATGTATAGCTTGTCACCAGCAACATAAAATAAAATTATTTTAAAAAATAAAACTGAAAAAAATCAAAATTTGGCAAAATGAAGGCTATTTTTAGTTTCAGAATGTCACTTTCGGTTTTATTTTGTTTCGGTAAAGTATTTTATAATCGCTATAACTTTTTTTCTGAATTACTTAGAAACAAAAGATAAACTGTTTTAGAAAGATGAAACTCTAAATACGCAGAAATAATAATTAAAAAAAATCAACAAAGTGGTCGAAAAACAGTGTTTTCAACGTAGGCGGATACCTTAAACAAATTTTCATTTTGAAACTATTAATTACCAGTTCTATACTTTCCATTACAAGATGCTCCCCATAGAACACCCACAACCAAACGAGACGCAAACAAGAATGAGAACAAAAACAAAAATAAGAATTTACAAGAAGAGTGGTTGCCACATTCGGCGAACTATCATCTGACAGGGCGATAATAACAATAATTTTTTTGATATTTAACAATCATGATATCAAATATTCGTAATGGGAAAAAAATGATGTAGATGATATACATGCAGATGGTATACACAAATAAGCCTTATAAAAACAGTAAATAGTAGTTTGTTTTTTCAGAGATCTGACAAGAATAAGTATTGTCTTTTTTATGATTTCCTTCGGAAAATTTCTCTGACGTGAGAAAAATTTAAAAATATATATCAACCAAAAAATGCCGATTTTTATGAATAAAAAGTAAAGTTTTTTGATTTGCCTCTATAATTGTGTGATAGTAAATCGCATTTAAACCTGCAGAATTAGGAAATAAATATTTCCAAAATATATCCTTTATATTCTATTATTCTTTAAAAAGAAGTAAACAATTTATTCATTCTTATTTCAATAAAATTCATATAATAATAAAATAAATTTAATAGTTGAAGTATAATTACTATGGAATATAAAATTGTATATTTTTTTCCTTCTATTTGTACGTGTTTTAGCATTATTTATTTCTAGATTTTAAATAAATATTATTCTAGATAAATGTGATTTGGATAACGTTATTGGATTTAAATTTATTTTAAAATCAGAAACAAACTAATTTTTTTAGAAAATGGAAAAAAAATAAGAAACATAAAATTCTAAGATAATATAACTAATGAAGTTATAAAAATCCTACTGGCATTATATTTTCTTTTTTTAATAGCTGGATAAAAATATTAAATAATTCTTTCTATATCTTTATAAAGTGTATCATTTGATTAATGAGTATTTTTATATTCAAGAAATTATTTCAAATCCGTGTATTAATTCAGTAGGATGAGAAATTATTAAATACATTTCTATAATGCAAACAATCGATATCAATTGCTACTTGCTATTCATGTGAACGCCTTATAAATATAAAATAAAATTGCTAAGTTCTAAGTAAGATATGAGTTAAATATAGGTGCATATTAAATATATTTGATAAATTGAAAAGTCTTTGCCTAATATAAAGATTTCCGAGAGAAATCTTTATAATCTGAACCTCTATTAAATCATTTGAATCTTTTCTAAACTTTACGATTGGATCAAATTGCAAGAGACCTACTGCAATCTGCACAAAAGTAACATCTGCAACATGTAAAACTTCAGTTCCCGCAAGGCTAAAGATTAAGGAAGGAAAATTGTTTTATTATCAATATTGAATAAATACTAATAATTTCATAAACATATTTTTTTATAATGACGAAGGTTACTTTCAAAACAAAATAAAATCCACTTACAAAATAATCTTTGTAGGTGATATATCTTTGCTTTTTTATCCCTTTCAGGCAACTACTGAATACGTTATGCTACCAATTGGTTGGACGCCACCAGAAAGTATTTTGAATGTGGAATTTACCACGCAATGAGATGTGTGGAGTTTTGGAGTTGTCATGTGGGAAATATTTTCCATTGGACAACTTCTATGCCCAACACTATCAAATCAGGAAGTTGGTTGCTTTCATATATTTTTTGTTTCCAAATTTTACTTCTTGTAAAATGCATTGCTAGCAATTAAAGCGAAGGGGATTTTCACCATTCTTAGCATTGTTCTACATCGAACTTACATTTATAGCATAATTATTTTTTGAAAACTTAAACATAATTTAAAAGCAAATTGAAACAAAAAAGGACGCAAATATAAAAACAATGAACATGCCAATAATATATATACTATGAAAAAATGGTAACTATATAGACCATTTACAATATTTTATATTTGCAATTGTAATCGTAATATTTTATATTTGTAATCGTAATCCTAATTCTGGCAACACGCCAGCAATTAGTGAATTCATCGATAATGGATAATTGGATGATAATGGTATAAATCCATATTAATGATTAACCGCCTTTGAGACCAGGCTGTTCGCTAATATTAGCATTTTCTGTACGTACTCCTAGTATTAATAATCATTTAATATTTTATGTAACTGTTTCTCATAATAGGTTTTCCAGCAAAATATTTTTAAACTTCAAATTTTGATGGTCATATTGTTTACTTATTCTATTATGTAGGCCTTTAGCAGCTCTACTTGTTGTATTACGCATATTTCTATAATTTTCAATAATATTATAAAGATAAGTTCAACTTTATATTAAAGTGTAATCAAGGAAACTACAATTAATATAAAGATGTATTTTAGAGAATTCTATCATGTCTTTAAAACTATTTATTATTGTCTTAAAATTATTAATTGTAGTCCTTAAAAAAATATACTGAAAGCAAAATTGTTCGGCATTAAAATCTTATTCGCTCTTCAAAATAATTTTTAAAAATTATAATATTTCAAAACAAATATTCAACAAAAGTTTCATCTATTTATCGTAAAATTAAAGTTTATTTTTAAGTTAATTTTGATGTAAACTCTGTAAATAATAATATTTTTTTTTTGGTTTTTATATATGTTTTAAAAAGTTATGAAGTTTAAATGTTAGACAGCCTTTTGATCCTCAGGAATCATATTCTGCAAAATATTTTTGGCACTTCAACTTTTAAATAAATAAATGCACAAATCTATCTTCTGCTATTAAATCGGATTGCTTTATGAATTTTTATATTGAATAGTTTGGAATAATCAACTTTTTCATAATCTTCGGACATTTAGTCTTGCGAAACCACGTCCAAATTATGATGTGGATGCACTCGTGACCAATTTGTCACGTCGTGGAACCCCGAAACATCACGACGTTCAGTTAGGTGATCTTGAATCTCCCGTTTTTATTAAATAGGGTATTCAAACATTCACAAATCATTCAGTTTTAGTTACTTAGATTGTAAGTAAAATCCTTGATATCATTAAAATGATAACTTCTTGATCTTAAATATGATGTAGAAATCAGTTTTGTAATGTAATAGTTTTAGAAGTTATAAAGAATAGGCATTAAATATTTACTTAATTTTTAATTAATAAAAATTTTAACTAAAAATGTTAAAAATTTATTCCATGGTAGATATTCTGGATTTACAAGGTATACACGTGACAAATTTGTAAGCTGTAGGTCTAACAGTCTTGTCTGTAGAGTACCAATACATACAAATACACATTGAACTTTATTTTACGTATAGATAAAAATTAATTTGTTAATATTAAGTTAATATTTGTTATATATGCCTTCTTATGAAAGGATAAACAAAGACAAATAAAGTAAAAGCACGTCTACTTTGTTTAAGCAGGATTTTTTTTAAGTGAATTGTTTTTTATAGATTATAAGAGGCAACAGTATTCATTGAAATAGGAATTGGCAGGAATTGCAAATATATACCATTATGATTTTCAAATTTTAGAAATAGAAGCATACACATTTAATGTACATTATCTAAGCATTATTGTATATGATTTGTATAAAGTGTGCTTAGTGAAATTTAGTTTTTGGGGGAAGGTATCAGATATCGTCTCTCAGTATATTCAACTTGAAATTTACATACTATTGCAAGGTATTTTTACGGAATATACTTATTAAATCGAAATTTACTTTGCATAAAAATCAGTCAAAAATAATCAGTTGGTTGTAATTTCATAACAGCCCCAAAAAGAAAAACAACAACAAATAAGTTCATAGTTTGAAATGCTAAGTATATACTTTATAAATTTATTCGATTTGAAATATAAGAATATATATATTTTTATTTTTTTTTGATTAAATGCTTGGCATTATTATTATTAGATTAGGCAGTACCTTCCCTTATTAATATGGAAAAAAAGTTCATTAAATTTTACACAGTGCATTGGGTATTCGTTAATTCTAATAACAATGAAATCCATATGAGATTAAAACATTTTTCTAGCCTTCTAAAAGTTAGAAACTTATTTTATGTTATAAAAAAAGATATGTAGATAAATTCGCTACTTAAAAGAACTTAAAATATAAAACCAAAAAGTGATATATTTTTAATGATATAAATTATTTATTTGTTACAATTACTCTCATTTAATCGTAAAATTATGTTGTTAATTACGATAAAAGTAAAATTTCCAACAAAATCTGAATTTTTTCATTACTTAAATAGTAATATTCTTACATTACAAATTTTATGTGAATGATTAATAATTCTGTTTTCATCATAATTCTGTTTAATTACCGAAATTCCTCAATGGGTTAGGACAGGTAGAGCTAGTTGCGCAACAGTTGAATTTTCCAGACATTAAGTTTGTCTACAGAAGTACAATTAGTTGCAGAAGAAATTATGGTTGCCGATTTTGAAACCAAAGGGATAGGTTTATTTTACGATCTCAGTGGGTCACAATCTATAATACCTAATCTTTAATGAATTAAAATCGTGCTGTTATTAATTTAACCTCATGACCATGAATATCAATTATTATTTGCACATTAAAGATGTGGCAGGAAAGAAAAATCAATTATCAATATGCAACCAATCAGACATCTTGCTTTTACTCATCCGTTCATAAAAAATGGAAAGGAAGAAAGCTCAGATTCGTATCAGAGTTACCTTGTTAAATTAAGCCTTCTGCAGAAGCAGAGAATCAGTTTGACATACCACTGTCTAAAATCTGGGGAGAGCCATGCCGACCAACATTGCTTTCAGTTGATGGAATGTTTTAGATAGTTCTCCTTCTCAGTTGGATCATGGGAGGGGAGGAGTAAGGTAGCTTTACAATAAGATTGTTGATACAGGGATTATCACCATTTATTCAGTTGGAGACACTTATAAAATTGGAGTTATATTAAAGATATGCTAACATGTGTTTTCAAGTATCAATTTTCTTCCATAGGAATTATTAAAGATTAAGGTTGATGAGGCCTTTTTTTTCCTGCTTCGTTGTTTAGTATTTTTTGGCCACATTCCTTATGATACGGTATTTACTGAATCAATTAGTTGAAAGATTCATTTTGTTAGGAAGTGAGAAAGAATAACCAACTTCTTTTTTTTATTTCAAGACATATCAGTTTTACTAGATATTTTCTCAGAACTTGAGATGGGGTCAAAAGGAAATTAAGATCTGTTTGGGATGTTTGTTTGTTTTTTCCTTCAAAATTTAGAGGTTATTTAGGTTTTGGTAGAAATAAATATTTTGGCTCAAGATTTACTTGGCTGGTTTTAAATAAGATATCGAATTTTTAGAAAGGCAGAACAATTTTTTTAAATATACAAGGAAACGCTGTTATTTTCGGTTTATTTATGCAAGGTTCGTGGTTCCTTTTATTGATTTAACATTTTCCTGCTCCAAGCATTATTCCTCTTGGCTATGTGTGATAGTTTCATGTTGAGCGTTGGTGCCTTGAGCAGCTGAAACAAATTATAGTTATATATCTATAAATGTTCGGACACAATTTTGAGAAACAGAGGTCATTGATGAGGTAGACATTTTTTTAGTCTTTTTTTACGTCTATTAACTATGGAAGATTTATGATCTTCTGCCTGTAACGTATCATTTGTTTAATTCCCGTCACTATAAATTACTTCTTTATAGTTCCTTAATATCTTTAATAATAGGATTGTAGGACAGTCCTTACAAAACGGCTTTTAACTGTTTTTTTTGGCATGTACTTCTGACTTATGCCCTTTTATCAATAAATTTCCGAGAATATAGAAGGAGGATGCTGTAATCCTTCAATAAATTTTAGACTAACTGTTGATTGCGGTTTCTTCGATCTCCTTTTTTGAAGTTTGATGTAAGAAATTTCAGTTCTAATGGTGCATTATTTTTCTGTTGACATTTTTTAGACTGCTTTAATTGGTAAAACTATTTGAGAACCATCTTGTTATTTTGGGTTAGAAAAAAAAATTGACATTTGCTTTTTGGAACCTTAAAATGGTTCGATATATCATGCATAAGGGTTCTCTTTTTGTGATCAATTGACCTTTATTCGTAGAGATCATTGTGGTCTGCATGTGATTTAAAATAATTTATTAGCTAATAAATAAATTTTTAAAAGATTAAAATTATGCATATCTGCATTGTACACAAGCAAAATGCTTTTTAAAAGTTTAGCACATCAGAAAAGGAGTGAAAATTGATTACAAAATAATTTCTGTAAGATAAAGAATATAGTTAAGTTCAATAAAAATAATGTAAAAACTAATTAATCTAACTCTAAATGTAGAACTTTATAATCAGCATTCAATAACAAAAAATATACAGTAAGGATCAAACACACGTAAGATATAGAAACAGAATTGTAATTGTTTTTTAAAAATCTTTAATATATAATTTCATCGTCTGCAAATATTTTTGATTTTCAAAAAATGCTTAGTTAAGAAAAAGGTTTTAGGACTATGAGTCTTTCTCGATTAAGAAAAGATGCTTTATCAGCAATTTACAAGAGTCTGAAATAATAGGTTTAAATAAAGCTATCCAAATAAAGAAGAAAGGTATGTATAGTGTTGGAAAGACTTTAAAATGCAAGATGCTTTATACAAAGCGCATTTATATTTAGAGAACTTTATATCTTAGCGCATTTTACACCTTAGAGAATTGCTTTTTTTTAAGAATAATGTATTTGAAAGCAATAAAATCCTTTAACGGAATAGTGTTGGTAAATAATGATGGCATATAATCTTCCATTAGAAAATATACAATATTTCTAAGAAGAATAATAGTAAAGGAATAATGGTTTCAGAATCAATTTTATGTGTATTCTCATGACACATAAATGTCTAAAGAATTATACATTTAATTAATAATTATTTGATGAAATGAATTTAAGTAAACGTTTTTGTAATATTCTGGATGTTGATAATTTTAATCTTATTTCTTATTTTTTCATTAACCCTTCAAACGTTGAAGACGTAGGTGTTTCGTTGCAAATCATATATATTACCAGATAGACTGAAATATTTTATTTCGTCTTGATCATCTGCTTTTAAGATGGCAACTGGGTCTTCTTACTTTAAATTTTACAAATCAAAACGAGAACGACGATTTTTCTCTTCAGTGATGCCCTACTCTTTTAATGACTTTCATGATAATAACGGCTTGTCAATGATAAACTTCTAATGGTATCTCAGCAGTAGGAAAGAATTGAAATGATTATCATCGTAATATGAGGTATGAGAGATGATATGAATAACTAATCGATTTCATGACAGTAAAAATGAAGACTAACGTATCAAAAAATGAATAATGTGTAATAGGTTTTACGTCTCTTTCGATAACTTATGCGAAAAAGTATTGCTTAATCTTAAAGCATTGGAGAATTTTATATTCTTCTTTATATGTAAAATAAAACGTTTTTAAACGTTCATATATTAAGAAAAGATACGAATATGCATTCTTAAAATATACCGATTCCTACCAAAAGAATAGCAGCAACAAAAAATAATTGAAAACTCTTTTCTTCCTTTCTGCAAAAATAAAAATGATTTTTTTCCATCAAAACTCATTTATAATAGAGGAATTTCTCATAAAAATGTTTCATTACACAAAATAAAAATATGAATCTTTTAAGAAGTCAAGAGTGATTTGTTAAAAAATTCGTTTCGTCAAGGTTTTCAATTTTTGTCATTTTTTAATTTGCCCAATAAAGTCTTGAAAGGAACTTCATGTTTCATTACCTATAAAAAGAAATTTTGTTTAACACTAGAAATTTGTTAATATAGAAAAGCTTATTGAATATTATTTTAAGCGAATCACAAAATCTGAATTTAATATGATAAGGACTGATGTCGGAAATATACCTGACTTTAACGCTTCATGTTCCCGTTATTGAGACTAAAAACGGAGATGCTGCATTCGATTCAAGTTTCTGTCAAATATATTCTCGAGAAACTTTATTTTTCACTAGAAATAGACTTAAAATAAATATTTCTTGCAAATCATTTAACTAAAAGTTACTTTTTTTCTCAGAAGTATCAAAATTATTATGTTCAATGAGAATATTTTATGAAGTTATAAAAAAATTGGTTCTTTTATATGTTTTTCAATAAAACGACATTCATATTATATCTTTTAATAAATTTTTTGGCATACTTATTTATTCCTTAACAAAAAATGGCAAATGGAATTGTTATTAGAGAAATTGACTCATGTTTAGGATGTTACTAATTACACCAAAGACATCACCTGAATTCTATTTAAATATTCCATAATACACCAAAGGGAAGACATTTGTTTCGCAACGTTAAATGTATCAACGGATAAATTACGCACTACAAATTTTTAGTCCTATTGGATTTCGAGCACACCGGAAAGATTCGGACTGATGTCTATGCATAGCGCTAAACCAACACAACTAATCTTTCAAATGGAGTTAAGTTCCATGTTATCATTACGCTATTGAAAGAAAATGACAATGGTCCATTTCATTTATTTATAAATTTTCTTTCGAGATTCTGAATCTTCATTTCCTCAAATAAACAATAAAGTTCTCAAAGAAGAGCTTCCATTGCTTTTTACCAAATATATATAAACAAGTAATATAAAAAACAACTTTTTAATGCCCATTTCAACTTAGGTTAACGAAAAAAAATATTTATTAAATTTTTATTAAATAATTACAATTGTCTTTTTTGTGTCTCGCTTTACAACGGAAAGAGAGGTGTTACTCTCGACGCGGAGAACTTTGTGACCCCGACAGATAATCTAGCGTCCAACAAACAAGGAGAGTTTTCGGCTAGAATGTTCGAACTTGCAAACCAAGGAATGCGAATTCTACGCCCTACTAACTAAACTATCCCGACCTAGCAATTATAATTGTTATAAATAATTCCCCCAAAATTTCTACTAGCGTTAAGTTTTCAGCGCCAATTAAGGATTCGATGCCAACTGTGGCAACTCAAAATACGTGAATTTTCTACGCCAGTTGAGGTAACGAAATACATATTAGAAATTTCTATTTTTCTCTATTCTGTATTATTTTAATTCTAAAGCACTTCAAAATGAATCAAAAAATCGATTAACAATGTTTAATTTTAAATGACTCACACTTTATAAAACTAAACAGAATCCTTTAAAATAATCGGCCAAAAAATTGTTAAGCCTAACTTCATAAGTGTGGGGAAAAACAAACTAAATTCGTTACTTTTTTGGAGATGGGGAAATGAAGATTTTTGGCAAACAATTTTGTTTTTTAATTAATTAATAAATAATTCAGGAATTATATTTAAAAAAATATGTATTAGCATCAAATGCCATTCAGTACAAGTTTTAAATTTTTTGATTGGATGAATAAACAGTTTTTTATGAACGATTGGAAATGCAAATAAGATATATATATAGTCAGAATGTGAGCTAATAGTAGGAATTGAAAAAAAAATCTTTTCATTCTATTGTAGCGTCTCTTTCTTCTTGTAAATTGTGCAGAAGGTGCGTATAATATTTCGTTCACATATTTCAATGGATATTATAATGAATGGTCACTTTATAAGGAAAATGAAAATATTTTTAGTTAAATCCTTTTAAATAAATTGTATAATTTTTAATTTTAAACTAGTAGAAAATCATTTTTTTATTCTATATTTTCGGAAGTAATTTTATAAAAACCCCCAAAATTAGATTTTTTATTAATTGAAATTTTAACTTAAATAATCCACCCAAAAAAATCACTGGTGTACATCCCTACCTCCCAAAGTATATTAATTCAAAAGCATTGCGGTTTGTCCACAACGTGTATATGGGTATCAACAAGCATACACTAATAAACATTCATCATAATTATTAGGATATAATGTATATACATTTTTTTCATTTTGTTTATGCACATTACCTTTACAATATTTTCAAGGAAAGTTTGAATCATTGTTTTTTGTCAATTAAAATTTGAAATATTTTTTATTCAATAGAAAGATTTTTTTTTCTTTCTATAAAAATTCTTCTTGACAGTTATATTAAATCAAGTGATAGCATCGTTTGACATTACTGGATCACTTTATTATTTTTTTTAGAAATTTTAACTTTGGTTATGACATATTTTTCTTTACAAATCATTTTAAAAGGAGAATTTCTCATTAAATAATTTTTCTTCTTATCCTTCATAACTTCCTTTTAAATAGAATTATCTATTATACTTTAGTTAAATATTTCAAGAAATATTCTATATATTCTAACCCCCATATAAATCTACTTATTTATTAAATAAATTTTATCAACTGAATTTTTTTATTCTTAGCCGTTTCCTTGATTAATTTGTAGAATGAATAATCTGTATTCATTTGTTTAGATATTATAAAACAATTAAATGTATCATATATTTTTTAAAAAATTGATTCATCAAGGCTTAAATATTAAATTAATAAAAATTAGTTAAAAAACCTGATGCATTTAACTTTGCTTTCCTTTTTAGAATTTCACCAAAAATTTCGATTTAATTTTGGATCCTTATTTTAGAATCCTTATTGATAATTAATTTGTTTTTAAAAAACAAAAAAAATTGGTTTACATTTTCTGGCACAAGAAACAATTCGGTACAAAAAAGTTAATTTGCGCTGAGAGTCATAGAAATATTAATCAATAAATCTAAAACTATCCGCTTCAATGATTTTGAGTATTTTTTCTGATTTTTTTATATTACGAGAAAGCGTTAAATATATTTGTAATGATAAAACAAATATAAACGTGTATATTTCATTTTTTTGCCAGAATTGAAACAAAAAGATTTTCTTTTATCAGGTAAGAAAAAAATTGTATTACGAGCATTGTTGTAAAAACCTTTAAACTGAACCTCAAGTATTTACGACCTAATGGCATTATGCTGGAAAACCATATCAGAAGAAAGAAAAAATATAAAAGATTTATTCGGCCAATTACAAATTTTCTTAAAAAATGTTGTTGATTGATAATTTTATTACTTATTATTTATTGCTATCTATTATTGAAGATATATTTGCTAAATCTTTCATAAATCATAATATAGTGTGATCTGACTTGAAATTTTAAAACCAAATATTTAAATATTGGTTCCTGTATTTATTATTGAACACCGCTTAAAACAGATAAGGGTTTTTATGGTTTTAATCATAAACTGTAGTTGGGAAACGTTTTAGTACTAATTTGTTTGTATAGATGTTATAATTAATGAAAAAAGGGAAAGGAACAACGAACAAGATTTTTATTATTAAAATGATATGTACCGGAAGTCCAAAAAGTTCCCGTACTCCAAATTTAAAAAATCAATGTCCATGATTAATTTTCAAGTATATTAAATTTTTCCATAAGAGTAATGCAACCATGGACATGCTTCAAGCCTTTTTCGGCGATCGACTAATCTCAAAAATTCTTTGGCCACCTCGATTCCCTGATCTAACCATAACGGACTTTTTTCTCTGAGGATATTTAAAGCGCAAAGTTTATGAAGGTGATCCTCAAACAATAGATGATTTGAAAATTGCAATTACCCAAAGGATACAAGAAATCACTCCTAGCATGATAAAACGTGTTTCGATAAACATGCGCTAACGAGTTCAGCTTTGTCTCCAAGAAAATTTTGAACATTTTGAACATTTATTATAAATGTAAATTCAGTATTTTTCCTTAGTTATGTTAATAGTGCTTTATATAATTGTCATAAAAAGAATCATTTTTTAGACTGTTGTTTTTGTAAATTAAATTCTCAAATCATCAGTACGGGAACATTTTGGGTATATATATATATATATATATATATATA
>JAOUZG010041477.1:6018283-6043254 GCA_026289955.1 Argiope argentata
AAATTTGTGAAAATAAGAAAAAAGCTTAAGATTTTAAGGAAATAATAATTTTTTTTCCGCATTTCATTTTCAGCGAAAAATTTGGGATCATATCATTTTCTTAACTATTTAGAAACCACTATTCACTAAGAGAAATGGCTTTACTTTTAATATACTTTTTTTTCCTTTTATACCTCCTGAAAAATTGTAATTATTATTTTTGAAATCTCATGTTCATTTTATAAATGCGTACACACACTTGTACACACACACAGACATACACATTGAGCTTTATTATAAGTAAATATAAAGATGCTGGTTATGTTGTTTAATTAGTAAGTTGGTTATCTTTTATGTATGCCTAATATTAATATATTTATTTTTGATAATTCTTAATGGAATAATAATGATAATGAAGAAACTAATTGCTTGAAACAATAAATGAAGAAATAATAAATAAAGAAACTAATTAATGAATGAAGATAATAAATAAAGAAGCTAATTCTTTGAAATTAATTAAATTTTCTTCAAGGGTAAATGCATTTTTATCTCGATCACATGAAAAGGATTCATGATATTTTTATATATCTTTCAAAATATCTCTCAAATATCAAATAATTATATATCTTTGCAGTAAATTATTTTCAGACAAATAGCATAAGCTATTTATTAAAGGGTGTTTGGAAAAATCTGAATCTGAATCTGAATGCTGAAGTTTTTTTAGAATTATATGCAGAATTTTAAAAATTAATTATTCTATAATTCAAGAAAAATTGGAAATTTAAAATTAGAATTTATGAATTATAATTCGAAATAGCTGAATTTTCATTTGCTCTTTTATTGCACATTTCTTTGAATATTATGCATGTATTATAATTTGTACTGTATTTTGAAGATAAACATTCTTCTATCTGGAAAAATGCGTTATGTAGTAAACTATTGTCTTCTAACTGTTTATACGATATAGTTTATTCTGAATTTAAAATATTGTATGTCATTAATGCAATAAGATTTTTTCTGAAATTGGGATGATATTTTACACTCCAGTTATTGTAGATAATTATATGCAAATGGACTACTCCTTTGTAATGGTGCTATCCTGTATGCAAAATTATATTTTTGTGTTTTAAGTAAGTAGTGTAGTATCAAATTTTAAAGAAATATTTTTAAAATTTGTCGAAGAAATCATAGAAAATGATTTCATTTCACCAGCTTTGCATTTATTAAATATCTTAAAATTTAATGCAGTGTTGAAGATTATACATGTATTTATATTCTATTTTAAAGAATATTTTAAAGTGTTGTTTGCTTATCTTTAATTTCTTCAAATTTTATGCATTATGTTTCAAAATTATTAGAAAGTTATTACATTATTTTTATAATTCATTTGAGGGATAAGAATTTGTTAATTATGTTACTTTTGACAACATTTCAAAGTCACATGACTTAACTAAGACTATAACTATAGACATGAAAATATATCAAATAATCATTACAAAGCGGCAAACCAAAAATTCATCTATTTTCTGCACATACTAGCAGAATCACAAATATCTGAAAGTATAACTATTAATTTTTGGGAACTTTTGAGAAAAAAATAGAGAAATATGGGACAAGTTTTCAACAATGAACCAAATTTTCTTTGTTTTAACCAGATATGAACAAAAGAAATTCAACAATATCAAATGGATATCCAAAATAAGTTAATATCTTTAGTTAAAGTACACCTTTATTCTAATTAAAGAAATTCCTTTTATAATATTATAATATGGATAGGAAAAAAAAGATCAATAATTACGACTCATGATTTTTAGAGTTAAATTGCTTCAAAATTGTTGTCCATTGGGTATTTATCAGATGTCGATTCTGTTTTATCGTCCTGAAGCCCCCAGGCGTACTCAATAAAAAATATTTTACCTAGACTACCAAATTTGGCACAAACATATTTTGAAAAGTGGGAATGAATAACTCAAGAGACATTTTTTACAATTTCGATTAGAGTTTTCAATATTTAGAAATTAAAATTTCCACATCATTCCAAGATAACTTCCATACAATTCAGAACACTAACAAGTTTTTCTCTCTACCTAAAAATTATCTTTCCATTTACATCAATAAATTAAAATTTTATTTTTAATAGATTAAAAGTATTTTAACTATACTTTTCAAAAATTTATGCAATATAAATTTAACTTGTACCAGCCGTTACGCGTGCATAAGAAAAATTGAAATTTTATCAATGTGTTGCCAACACATTCATAAAAACTCAAATTCAAAAATGCGTTAAACATTTTTCCAAATTAAATCTAGGAACGCATAATTTTCACTATATGTTTGTAAAATATGAAATTCACAAGAAATTTAGTTTTTCTAAAAAAAATAATATAAGAAAAATTGACTGTGATTTTTTACATTGCACATAATATTAATGCAATAAATCAGTTTTATTAAAAAAAAATTAGTGTAATAAACGCATTGTGTCTGCACTACCAGAATTTATAACCTTTAATAATACACTTACATCTACAATTTCTTGTACGAATACATTTAGTAATTCCATGCAAAAGCTGCAGTCTGTACTCAATCAAATTGAACTGATCAACCTTTACTGTTCAGACTGCTCCTTAAAAATATTACGGCAATAGCATAGAACTAGCACTAAAATGTATCCTACTTCCAACGAAAACTTATTTCAGATTGAAAAATCCATTAATGAACTCACTTTTAGCGCTGGTCCAGTATGTGTTTCTTACTCAACCCGGTTCTAATCCAATCCGGCTTATTTTTTCATTTCAAGAGTCTCGTTGGATAAGCCCGTGCAACGCAGCGACTTTTTCTCTTATCACACAAGGTCGCTCAATCACTATCTCTCTCTGAAGCTCTACTCTGCACTGCCGGCGAAACGCCAGTTCTAAGTAGTTTATACTTATTTTTAATCACTAGACTCACGCCAATGCCATACCCCGAGGCCTTGCAATATTATAATACTCACACAAATTTCAGTCTAACAGCAAGTTAAAATTTAAAAAGAACTATTTAAAGGTAAGCACAATCTGGGAAATAGAATTGATTTTAATTATTTGCATCTATAGGCAAAACACATATATTAATTATTGGCCTTTTTAAATCCCCAGTTTTTTTTTAATCTGACTGTTCTTACTTTACCGTCAGAACCATAATAGACCTCAATGAACATGTCCTAAAAGCCAGTTGCAAACTGGTGTAAAATCCTCTTGTACAATTTGGTTCTAATCAATCTAAACATTGTCTAATTGTGTAAATCAGAGAGAATCAAGGAATTCCAACGTGAATCAGAACACAACATCGAAAGCATTAGTTCAGGGTTTTCGTTTTCATCTAATTTTTTATTTGCTTGACGAGGACACAGGCACATATAATTATTTACAAATATAAACATATATCATTTTAGTTGTAGAAATCATTCACATTGCATACAACCATCTTTGGATCCGTTCTTACTTCGAATCCAACCAAAGCTACACTAGACACTGAAATCGAAACTGAAACTCACAGCTGTTACTGTGGAATTGTGGGATTTTTCCCTGACGTCACGAATGTGCTTGCGCGAAAGTGTTACATCGTGTTATGGTGAGGCCAGGAATTCCAACATCCTCCCACCTTTGAGTTTTAATTACAGAAAATTCAAGCACAATAATCAAATCAATATTTAAAAAAATTCAAAATTATCAAATACAAATTGAGAAACATCAAAACAATTGAGTTAAGAAAATTCTTATACTACCGAATATAAATCAGGAAAATATTCTAACTATCAAAATTACATAAGTATGTCATACATCAAAATATCAAATTATTATTCATCGATATATATCAAATTATCATTTATATCAAAGTATATCATAAGTAAAAAAGTATATCTTGGTGTTCAATTCTCAATTAAAGTTCTTAAGGTATAAAGTAGATAATACCGGTGTTTCACACTTTTTGAAAAGTTCCTTGTCCTGTTCTCAAATTTCCAAAGGATACAGTCTCAATGTTGGACGTAGGATTTTTCCACTTTTGGTTTTCAGTTTCACAAGTCTGATGTTTCCATCTGAAGATGTAAAGACTTCGATGACTTTACTTAAAGGCAAGTCCATTCTTTTCACATTGTCACTGGATATTAGAACGATGTCTCCAATTTTGATTGACGAGAATTTTCTTAATTTTCTCTCAAATTGCCTGAGCTGTCGCAAATACTCAGAGAGAAAACGTTTTCTTAGATCTTGTTGTAACCTTTGGAGATAAGCAAATCTTTCATTTAGAGATTGAATATCTAAGATATCTATATCAGGTATTCCAACCTCAGGCCGTCCGTTGATGACACTTTCACAGTTGCATGAGACTGTACATAATTACCCATAATTTAGAGATGTTTGTCCTAGAACTTTAAGAAGAATTCTTTTAACAATGCCAATTAAACGTTCCCAAAAGCCACCCCACCAGGGCGCAGACGGCGGAATAAATTTCCAGTCAATTTTATTCATGGAACTGTATTTGGCTGCTGTCGCCCAGTTAATCTTTCTGATCAGGTTATTCGCTCCAATTAAGTTTGTGCATTGTCCGAATAGACGGCACCTGGTCTACCTCGACAAGCCACGTATATGCGGAATGACTGCAGGAAACTTTCAGTTGATAATGAAGTGGTCAACTCCAGATGTACAGCTCGAAATACGGCACAAGTATAGATGACAATCCAGGACTTTTGGTTTTCCTTTAAATACAGAGGTCCAGCAAAATCGACTCCTATAATTTCAAACACAGAATCCGCTCTAAGACGATCTATTGGCAATGGAGCTGTTGGAGTTTCTTTTGCTCGAGCATCGTATCTTTTACAAATTACACAACTCTTAACAACTTTTCGAGCAGTTTTACGGTATTTCAATATCCAAAATTCTTCTCTGAGGTTGGTGATCGATATTTCAACACCAGCATGATATAAGCAGCAGTGCTTCCAGCGTATAAGTTTTTCGACTATCGGATATATCGGAACCAATGCACTAGTGTGAAGGTGTTACATTGCGTTATGGTGAGGCCAGGAATTCCAACACCTTGCTAGTTACCATATCCATAATGTAAAGTAACTTCCAAACGTGGTCTTTTCCAGTCACGGTAATCACCTGGGTTGATTCAATAACCTGAAGAAGCTCTAGACCGGTAATTTCAATATTGAAAACACAAATTACGATGCATTGAGATCTCCAGGCCTTCTTTGCAGAAACCTGATCTTTATTGACGTCTTATAAAAACAACAATACAAGAACAGTTGAAAAACAAAATCTATTCAAAAATACATTAAAAGCAGCAAAACAAATCGTTATTAAATATTTACAAAAAATTCAATGTGTCAGAAAACTCAATTAACAAATCAAAACAAAAATCAAAGCAAAATATATGGATATAAATAATCATAAATAAAATATTTAAAAAAAACAATAAAGAAAATAGAGACATGAGGTTATTAAAACCCATTGTCTATAAGGAAGTGTGCATAAGTCAAAGAAGGAACACCATCTTCTGATACATATTTTTTGTCATAATACGCAGATAAGCCAACTTTATTTTGTAATACTGTATGTAATTCCTGATTTTTAAATATAAAGAACATCACGTTTCTCTCGAAAAAGTTTCTTCCCTCAAAATTTGTTTGTAGCTTTCCAATGTAAAATTTTTCAAAGATGACTCTTTACATCTAATGCCAAAGAATATAAATTCATTTTGGATTTTAAACCTATAAATTCTCTTATAGGTACAATAGATTAGTTTTTTAAATATCCTAATTTTCCTTTATTTGAATCATCATTGAGAAAATGTTGGTCAGGATAATTACTAAAATCTATTATATTTGAAAACTTTCTTTTCATGTTTACATATATGTCATCGTTTTTTACGGAGAGATACAAAGAGTCGGTATTCATATAAAGAAGTTCGATTCTATATTTATTTTTATATTTTTTTAATTCCGATAGCAAAGTTTGTACATATGAGGCTTTGAAAGTTCTAAAATATAAAATCCTCCATATATTGGTTTGTCGAAAATTAATTTTGATTATTTTCATTTTTAAAATTGTTACCGTTTCGTTAATGGGTTCAAAATATTCTAAAAGAGGGCTCGATAGTTTATTTCGACAATCTTTCTCTGTGGCTGATGCCCGAATTCTCTGATTGAGCATCAGACATCCAAAGAAAGAATTGTTCATTTTTTTACAAAATGTGAGAGTAAAATCATCCTTAGCGTCTTTTCTTTTTTCGTTGTTGAAATGTATGTATTCTGATAGCCATGATCGTTGTCTAAATGCTAGTATTTTATGATATTTTTCCACAACCATTCCTTCTTCAATGTAAAATTTCAAATTTAGATAGTGCGCTATATAATTCATTTTAGGATAAAATTTTGGCATTAATTTTTTACTTGGTAAAATATGTTTTAGATTAAATTTATCACAAAGTTTTTTGAATAAGTATATATATTGTATGTGATAGTTAAGTGTTCTGGTGTGAGAGGCAGATCGTTTGTCTTTAGTTGTAGACTTTCTGGTCACATTAGAACTATTTCTACAATGAAACCTACTTCCGAATTTTTATCATAGTCGACATTAAAATTTGCCACTTCTTCTGGAGTTAGCCATGAAAAATTACCCACTGGCAGAGGTTGGCTCATTATATATCCGTAGAGGTTGTTAGCATCTAATGCAATAATGTAATTGTGTGGTTTATTTTTGTCATAATTTTTATTTATATACAGATTGTTAGCTTTGGCATAGAGTGTTCCCAAAAAACAAATTCCACCGCGCATTTGACTTTCAAACCATCTATAATCGTTTACATTTGTTAAGAGTTCTAGTTCTACTTTAGTGAGTTTCAAACCGGCATTCCATGTCAATTCCGCGCTCGTTACAAAATGTATTGGATCTAAATCATAATACCACATTGACTTTCTTCTAAATGATGTAAAGACTTATTGTGCCAGCATTATTGTGTCAACATTTTGGTACAATTCTGAGTAATTTGCCAAATTTTTACATTTAAAAGCTTTAAAAATCAGTTGAGCATGGTTATTATCTTCATCGCTAATTGGGGTGTTAGTTAAAATGTTTAAAAAATCATCTCAAGAAGGTTAGCATGTTTCGTTCAATTTTCCATAAAATACTTCGAATATTTTGAATTTATGATCTGATGTTTTTAAATGATTTACTAAAACGTCCAAAGAACCATCCAAAAATTGAAAAGAATCTATGGATTTAATAGCGTCTAAAGAAAACTTAGTAAATTTTTACATATTTATCTGAATTATGGTAACAATTTTTACAAAATTTGGTGGTAAGTTTTTTAAGATTATATGAATATCATAATTTCGAGAGTTATGGATAACTACAGGTACAAAATAAGTTTCTCTATAATTTAGGTTATATGAGTGGTGTGCTAAACCATTTATATATCCACTTCCCCAGTGACAATGATCCCGTACTCGTATATCACCCCTTTCGAATTTTTGTTTGCAAATGTGACATGTATTTAAATCATAACTCGAGTTAGGATTTTCTATCATAGGTATGATACAATGCCTCTTTTTTAGGATTTTTTCTGATAAATATTTTAGCGTATTTTAAAAATTTTGACTAGCCTTTTTTCCTGCATAATATTCATGAAAAGTAACATCTTCAATATCTGTGGTAATAATTGTATAACCGACTGCTTCATGTCTTTCGATGATGGTATTATAACTAGTTTGGTGTGAAGGCAAGACAAAATGCACTTTTTTCGGTTAAGGCTTCGAAGTCTGCGAATACACAAAACGAGTATACAGCATTTTTGATAAGTTGGTAAATTTTAACATTGTATTTTTGGGGGGCATATCAATTTTTTGTGGTTTCATTTCATTACAGAGTATTTTGTGGGATGTTATCGTATCCAAACTAGAAAATTATCTCAAACATTTTCGACAGTATTAATGAGTTCCATTTTTTTGATGCATGATCCTTTTGAAATTTTTCATTAAAAAGTAGTGCTTTTTAAAATAAATCAAGCACACGGTATTCGTTCTTTTGTTGGCTAACATATAAAGGAAAAACTTCGTTTACTTCCCAACCATAAACGTTAATGCTTCAGTTATTCAGCTTTTCGAATTTAGATACTTTTTAAATAGCTATTTTAAATGTTATGTCTCCCACTCGAAGAAGTTTTAGATACTTTCGATATTTAGAAGATAGTTTGTCATTTTTTTTGGTAAATATAATTTTGCAAGTCTGCAATAAAGAAAGCTTTTATTATCTGTACATTTAATGTTAAGTATTGATTTTTTGTTTTTTAATTTCGCAGGTAGAAAAACATCGTTATTACCATCTCTGGGGTTGCGATAATTACCAGCTTGTAGATATATATAGGAAATATTTTTGATCTTATACCCGCTAACATTTCGTATAAAATTATCAACCGATGTGAAAATTTTGAAAAAAGCAGAATCGATGACCTGTAATATCTGAATGTGAGAAAGAAGGTTTGCCGCGTTACTACAAATATAAAATGTGTTTGTGATTTCCTCACTCCTAAACAAATGATTAAACGAAGACGCAAAGCTAATATATTTGAATTTAAAAGATCCCGGATGTAATTCCTAGAATCACGATAAAGAGTGTGCGGATCTTGATAGTTAACCGATGCTCGATATGTTTCAGTAAAACCTCGAAAAGAGGATCTATAATTTTGAAAATTAATCATTCTATGGTTCCGATAAAAGAATTCGAAAGTTTTACAAAATTTCAAAAATATTTCTTTACTCCATGTCATCGATATTAAAACCAAACTACTTTGTTAAATTCGTACAAAGACTAATCTAACACACAAACGAAAATGTATTTACATAAAGACTAGGAAAAAAATTCTATTAAATGAAAAAAAACACCCCGAAAACATAACACACGATAATAGATATAAAACTGCAAAAAACTTTAAAAAGTTTTTTTTATCAATAGTGGCGTCTGTTTCTTGCACTATATAGTAATGAACATGTTGAGGATGAGTTTAACCACATTTTTAGGCTTATGCAAGCATAGTCTTGGAACCTTTTTCAAGGTTTCCAATTGGATGAGAGGTAGATTGAAGTGATTACGTATTTCATTTCAACCATCGTTAGTTTTACTTAACACAACGCAATAGTCAGGTCTAATTTTTTTTTACTTTCATCAGAATGCCTTTGTCTAATTTAATACTGTAGTGTGCGATAATTTTATCTCTCCATCGTTAGATGATAGATCCAAGTTATGTTTGGGTTTGGTCTGCTCTTGGGTTCGTTTTAATCACTTAATGAAGCTACAGGGTGAATCTCTACTAAAGAAGAAGAATCTATAGCCAGTTGTGTAGGCAAATTTGAAAATAAGTCCAACTCGCTTTTAAGACAAATATTAGATTTTTCTTTCATTATGAAAAAATATCTTTCGTTTGCGTTTTCTGACGTTTTGCTTTCGAATGTGGTCTTTTTATCTTTGCTCGTCTTTTTATATCTTTCTTTGTTGTAATTTTTGGGAAAAAAATCATCCTTAATTTGTTTGGAAGCCTCTCAAAAGCCTCTTTACCAGTTCGTAAAAAGTGATTCCCAAAATATTATAAACAAAGATTTCCGAAATCCCAGCGTTGAGCTGAAGCGGATATTTTCCTATGCTAGAGCCTGTGGACATTTTTTTTTCGCCAAACCCTAATAGATCGGCTAGGCCTCGTCCAAGATGTAGTTCTATGTGTTGAGGTACTTAGAGAGCTACATACGAATTTTGCAATAACGTAAAAGTTACATATTGAAACGCATTAATTAATTCATATTCGTTTTATATATCCCAATATTTAGAAATAGATCATGTTTCAGATTAAAGAATTCTATTCTTTCGAAATATTCTTTTACAATTATTTTAAAATTATCGTCTTTATGAATAAGATGTGCTCTATTTATTTTAAACGAAGCAACGCCTTTTACAATTGTATCACTTTTTAAGTTTAATTTGGTCGTAAGGGATTCTCCCAAATTTAGCGCAAAATGAGTATCAAAATTCTTTGTGAGATGGATTTTAGGTTCACTTGTAATATTTTTGTAAATTAATTGTATCAAATGTCCTAAATTTAATGAGTTAATAGTTTGAGGGAGAAATTACACTAATTCTTTCGGAGTTTTTGGTATGCCATTATTCGGTGATATTGAGGATATAGTATTCTCCAATATACTAAGAAGACTTTTGTTTACTACGATAAAACTTAAATCATGAGATGATTGTAGAGATGGTTGAAATTGAAATGCTTTTGAAGTTTCTATAATGAGATCTTGATCTGCTAAATTTAACATGTACAAAAATTTAGAAGCTTTTATTTGTTCCAAACGTAATTCATAACCATCCTGTAGAAAAAGTTCTACCATGTTTCTATTTACATTATAAGACAATTTAACATTATTAGCTACGCAATTAGTTATTTGGATGTTTATTTTCTGAAAAGCGTATTTAGGATCTTCTTTTGTTTCATGTGCAAATTTAATTTCAAACGCTTGTTCCTCTTTGCTTATTCTTCTTTCTTCTTCTAGTAAAACATAATAAGAATTGTTATGTTCACCAATATTAAACCAGTCGCAGTGCAAATTTTTGAAAGAAGCAACTTCCCAATTTCCATATAATATTAAGGGATGTGATAATCTTGTCCTATAGAAAGATTGAGTGTTGTTTTTTTCGGAAAATAAACCATGTTAGCGTTACTCAGAAGAGTTATGTAGAAATCTGGGCTCTTTTCAGGCATTTTTCCTTAATCCACCTATTAAAACGAGTATCAAAACCAGAAAACTATACGAAATATTCCTTTTTGCAGGCGATATTTCTCGTTATTAATATCTTCTCGGCTCTCCAAAAAGAATCTGATACTTTTTTTAACTTTTTGAAGCTCACTTTCGGGAAAACGACCTCTCCATTTTCCTTTCAATAAATCGGACAAAGTGTATGTTTGAGGATAAGATAGGAAACGTTCAGTTATTGTAAGTACTTCTTCACCCCAACTATGCAAATAGCCTCGATGAAAGGTTTTCTTGGCTTTTGATATTCTGACTTCGTGCCCTGTATTAAATTTATAAATAATATTCGGTCTATAAACGTATAATTTTTTAATATGATGTGCTCCAATTTTGTAGTTACCCGATTTGGAGAGAAAGATGTACCACTGTGGATGCTGTCGTTGTAGCCTTTTAAAACCTTATTCAAAATATCTATTAATTTATAAGATCCTCTATGCGTAAAAATGCGGAACAATTTATTTTTAAGGGTGCGATTAAATATTTCTACGGCACTCGCTTTATGTTCACTGTGTGAACTGTGATGATTAATTTCATTCTTTGCAAATAAATTTTGAAGTTTTTTATTATAAAACTCTTTACTTTTGTCGGTTTGCAAATGCTTTATCGATCCTACCTCTTTCAACAATTTTTTAAACGCTTTAAGCATTATACTAGCGCTTTTATTTATTACAGTTTGTTCATATGCCTTTTTAGAAAATGTTTCGATAGACGTAAGAAGAAATTTGACGCCTTTATTTTGTCTAGAGAATTTTGACATATCAACTAAATCACTTTGAATCTAATCTCCAATTCCATATGATATAGTTTTTCGCCGCCGCTGAAACTTAAATAGCATCGGTTTGTGAAGTGTGTAGGTGTCTTCTTTCATCAACCGTTGTTTTGCTGTTTTTATAGGAACACCTGCGTTGTCGGTTATTTTTTTCACTCCTCCATACGAGCCAGAATTTTAAACATCAAAATATATACCATCTAATAATTCCTCCAGTTTTGATCTTGTGGCTTGGTGATTGCCATCCTCCAGTTTCTGCAACTAATTTTCATCGGATGATTCAGGAGATGAAAAGCTTCGTTTAATTTTTTCACTATTATCTTTGAACTTCAAAAGCGAAAGCAATTTTTTATTACCCACCCAGCTGTGGGGAATATTCACTTCTCGAATGGCTTTTAAAAATACTTTGAAATATACTGGCTCACTCTGAGTTTTAGTATTCCTCAAAAGATGTGAGAAAAAATCAACGACGCTCGATTCGTTTATAGGAATGCTATCCTGAGTCATTTCACCATATTGATTCCAAGCGTAACCACGTGACAATAATTTTGTAACTATAGAAGGTATATATTTCACATAAGTGCGAGAAGAAGTTATATCTTTCAGAACAGGATCCAAATCTGTGTCTACTTTCGCATTTTCAACCATTCGATCTTCAATATGTTCATGTTTTTTATCATTGTCATTCTCATCGACAATACTAACTCGAATAAGTTCTGCTAGTTCGTGAGTTAATATCTTGTAAGCAATTGACTCAATAATTTCACCTTAAGATCGTCTGGTAACTGTTTATGATCCAACAGTTTTGAAAGTTCGCCTTCTAATCTTAACCTTCTTTCTCCAGAATTTTTGAGTTATCAAAAATTCTGGAGGAAAGGGAGCCATTCTCTTGGACATGATTTCAAAACTTCTAATGGGCTGATATGGCCCTACGTTTTATTTCATATTCATTTTGAATCATTAGAGTCTTTTTCCAATAACTTTTCCTACCAATCCCGCTATCCCAGATTTTACAGCTGGAAGAATCAAATGTAAGAAACCACCACTCTGTTTCACTAAAGAATTTTTTTCACTTTCAATGAGGTTTTTTGATAAGCTATTTTTTTTAATACATTGCTTATATTTGCGCAGTTTTTTAAGCTCACTGGGATGTTACTTACTAAAACATTTAAACAAATTTCGATTAAAGATAGTATTTGTGATTCAGTTGCATTTTTTGATAATATTCTTTTCTCTAGAGGTAATTTTAAGAGCAAATTAAAAAAATCATAATTTTGTTTTATCCTATTTATTTCGGGCTGTAAATCCAATATACACCGTGTGCATCAGGAAATAAATTCTCTCTTGGTCTATGTTCTTCATGTGCCGTAGGATGTAAATCCACAACTAAATAATCGTAAGCATGTGTGGTGGCTTTTATAAATGCATCCATCATAAATTGAGAACTACGTGGATATATCTGGTGAGCAAAACAATGCACCTGACTCATATCGCGCGAGTTCTTAAATAAAATGATATATTGAGAATTTAAATTAATATCGCGCATTGCTTTGAATTTAGAAAACAAATTTAGTTGCAAAAGTATTAGGCTTATATTTCGATGGTGAGATATGACCGTGAACAATTCTGAAATTTTTTTCATTTAATCGAAGCATAATATCCTCAATCATGATTCAATCTACATTTTTATAACTTTCTGGTAAACCTTCAATAAATTTATACCTGGTTCTTCCAAAAACCAAGGTGAAGAGTAACTATAACACAATTTTATATTTTTGAAACTTCGATCATGAACTTTGTATCAAATCATTTTACGAAGTAGAGAAGTTTTACCAGATTGACTGAACCCAACGATCACACAAGTCGTCGGATGTTTTAAATTCAGCATCTTTTACACAATTTTGCAAATTCTGTCTGACTTAGTTGCACCCGAATAATTTGAGGGTTTATGAGATGAAACTCTTCTCTCCAAAAGTAACGAATGTCATACACTCTGGACTTTTCTTTGTTGCAAATGCGAAAGTAAATTTTCAGAATAGACACAAGAGGAGTTTTCTAAGTTTAACTGATTTTCATAAATGCAATTATTATCATTGCCAAAAATACAAGGAATCGCTAAACCAATAATCAACTAGATGACAACTAAACCCACCACGAAGCGCTCAACAGTTTAAGCGGGTAAGGAATTGTCATATTTAGTTTTTCAATTCGACTGCTTTCTGTTTTTCTTTTTAAGTGCTAAACGTTATGATAACAACTGTCGAATGACTTTCAAGACAGCATCCAGCAGTTTTTATCATCATGCATTAAGAGCGAATCCTCCTCCCCTCCATCAAGAAATAATTTCCTCCTACCTCTCTCACATTATGTAGTGCATACTTAAACAACGTGTGTTGTGTCTGCAACACTCCCCCGCGATGTTCTATTCATTCTTTTTACTTTTTTTTTATATTTGTCATCTAATTTGACATCGAGCTTGCGTACGCATACCAAACGAACTTATATCCACACGCGGATGCAATGCTTTTTCCTTCTATGAGATGAAATTCGAGAAATAAAAAAGCCTCATAAGAAGTGCTCGATGGCCAACATACCGTGGATGCTATCCAGATGTTAGAACAAAAAAAAGCGAGCCAATTATAAACAAACTTTTCAAGAGCGAGTTAGATATTAACATATCTTCGAAATGAGTCCGTTGTTAGCAAGATACATCTGAGCCAAACACTAACACACCTTCAAAGTGAGCCAGTTATTAGCAATGTAATACTACTGCTGATTCTTGGACACTCAATTAGCCCCGAATGTCTTTAATTCTCTTGATTCTCGATGTATTCATGATATCACAGTAGTCGAATCCGACCAAAAATGCACTGCTGAAATTTGAATCTTTATAGCATCCTGTACCTTTTTCATAAATTTAGTGGCAAGAACTGCTCCACACAACTCAAATCTTGGAATGGAAATCTGTCTCAGCGGCGACACTCGGCTTTTATTCGTTACTAGACTCACTTTAACTTCTCCAAGATCAGATATAGACGAGATAGATCGACGCAACATACGCTTTTTCTGAAGAGCAACTAAATGTATGCAATTCTATGCATTTCGCTGTCTTAACCATAATGCATCTGTCAATAGCAATATTTTGCACAGCTTCTAGAGAGATAGATTTGTATTATAATCCCCAAGTCAAGAGCTTAAAACTCACCGAATGTCTTCCTTCCAAGCAATGCAGTAAAAAACGGGTCAAAAGCATTTTTAAGTAAAAAAAGATTTAAAGTATGTTTATTGTTCATTATCAAATTCATTGTATAAGTGTGCAATGTGCTTAAAACTTAATGTCAATAAACAAATTTAATATAATTAAAGATAGTAACTCTTGTTTTAACCATCTGGCTGAATCGTATGAGGCAAAGAACTGTAATTAAAAGTTTATTTGTTCAGAGTGAAGATAAAGCATCAAAAAACGATTCACTTCGCTGAGAGATCTCCAAACGAAAAAGAAAGCAACTCATTTTTTGGACCTCTAAACGTACAAACGTCGAACTTCGTACCTAGTTCAGAAAGACATAACTTATTGACGGCAACGGTTGTAAACAGAAGAAAATGTGTTTTGCTGATCACCGCAGTTTGCTACGTCAAGAGTTAAAGCGGCTCATTCCCGGTAAAGGCCATCCTGGAAAGCGGGAGTTTTTCGAACTTTGTAATGAAGAATTTGTGGGATTTAATCGGATTGAAGAAAGTAAAGACGAATATAGAAGTGTCAGGATAAAACAATTCCGTAATTCCGATTGACTCGAGAATATCAACATCTATCTGCAATGAAGAAGGAAGTTATTCGAGGGGATTAGACTTTTTTTGGTACAAACAATAACCGAAAATTTTGTTCCAGCAACAGATATCATTAATCTGGATGGCATTCTCAATCTGAAATTGGCAGATAGAAATTCCAATATGCTAGAGCTCGCACAAATGCTACTCAAAGCAGAGGTCTTCTACGAATTAATGCTCCCTGTTCAGTTCAGGATGGAGGATTTGAATGCTATTCTTCAAAATACGACTTTCGGATTTGTTGTTTCCGGATCCACTCCTTACGATGGAAAGGGCAAAGAGCATTGTGGACTTATTCAGATTGCGGGTAATCTATATGTTTTAATAAAAAAGCTTTGGGAAATAGAAAATTTAGAATATTAGCTCTAAGACCAGTGAATTAGCTGTTTGTGAGAATCATTAAAAGAACACCTTTACAAGAGATGACGAAGGAAGGTACATGGCTACAATGACTTCGAAAGAAGATCCTTTATGCCTTAATTAATCAAAACAGACTGGGAATCAGAGATCAAGCACTTCGTGGAAGCGGCTGATTAGAGATAAAGAATATTTGTCATTCTATAGGAAGTTTTTGTAGAAATACGATTTAGGCCACATGAGGGATGTCAAGACGGATGATTACAAACATGCATTTAACATGCCAAGCCATTTGTTGTACCGTCCTGAAAAATCTACAACACCTACAAAATTTTTCAATGCTTCGAGACCGTCAACGAATGGATAATCGTTAAATGCTATTCAATTCTAGGGCAATCTGGTTCAAGAAGATATGTTTTCTATTATGGTGCGCTTTCGAAAGCAAATGCATATTTTTACAACAGACATAGAAAAAATGTTTCTAATGATAATCGCACACCCAGAGCAAACGTGTTTGCAGATAATTCTTTGGAAAAAGAGTACAGGAGAACCAATAAGGACTTACGAGTTAACTACTGTCACCTACGACATATTTTTATTCACCTGCGACAATTTATTTGTCCAAGAGAACTTTGAAGCATTTGGCGATGGACGAAACTAATAACCTTCCTTTGATCGCTCATGTGGTGCCGAATGACTGCTACATGTACGATATTCTCTAGGGAGCAGAAAGTGTAGAAAGCATCATCAAGTTGCAGCAACAGCTGATTGAGATATTCAAGACTACTAAGATGCATCTTCACAAATGGTGCGGAAACTTACCTGAGATAACTTAAAAACTACGAGAAGAATATTCTTTTTCCGATTCTGATGAGACTAAAGCGTTAGGAATCATTTGTAATCCCTGAGTATGCTGTTTACTTTTCAGAATAGAGCTGCATAGGCCAACTTCATTCATTTAACGAATGGTCCTGTCTACTATCACAAGAATCTTTGATCCTTTGGGTCTCTTCGGACCGATTATAACTTGGGCAAAGATATTTATGCAAAAATTGTGGTTTATGGAATCAGGATGGAGTGATGAAATTCCTTCAAAGGAAGTAAAGGAATGGCGCCGATTTATAAACTCCCTAGAAGCCGTGCATAATATCGCTATTGACTCGCTCGTTGAGTATGCTCGTGCAACTCAGCGACTTTTTCTGACACTCAGTCTCACTCATGATCTCTCTAGTTCTGAAGTTGAACTCGGCACTGCTGGTAAAACGCCAATTCTTAGTGACTTATACTGATTTTTGACCCTTACACTAGTGTCAATGCGCATGCCCGAATATGGTCCTTCAATTTTGAATTAAAAAAAATTTGTTCTTTCTCCCTACGTTTTTCTTCTTATTTTACTATATGGTGGCATTAATTTCCCACCTTTCTCGTTCAAATTTATGAGCTACCTCATTTTTGAATCCGTTTTGCGTTTGACCTTCTCAAAGCCTCAAGCTAATCTCTTTTTTTATGAATCTTTTATTGGTTAAGATGATTACAAAACTACACCTGATGTTTGAAATTTTAAAAACAATTATGAACACGTATTTTGCTTACTATACACTTCAAATATTATATTTTAGTTAAATTCTCAAAGAAACAAAAACGACTTGGGACGCAAAATTGTAAAAAAAATATATATATTTATGAAAAAAGTGGTGAAATTATTTCGAGATACCACTCTCTCACTCATCAATTCAAGCTTCTGTTTATGTTTTGGTATTATAAGCCAGTTTTGTTCTTAAAAATCTTTTCAAGGTTAAAATTACCAATAGGGATAGTCCATCATCTTATCGTTTTTGGAAAACCAGCCATTTAGATTACTTGAAACTAGAATGTTTATTGACTATGAACGGTTTGGTTCATATTTAAAACTGCTGAAATTCTTAGCTTTATTTTTATACAAAAGTGACTTAACAAATAATTATGGTCAAACAAAAAAATCCCTAGAAATGAATGAAAAAAGAATTAAAGTGTACAGAATGATAAATGAAAATCAGCACGTGACAAAATAACAAATCTAATATATATTTGTGTGTGGCAAAAAGAGAAACAGAGTGCTTGTGTGCAATGATATTTTAAACTATAATTTATAATGTATACAGTAATTAATTTCCAAAGTTTTGTATTTATTTAGTCACGCGGTAGAGATTAACGACAGAAACGTATTCTTCTGAATCCCAGTATATATATATATATATATATATATATATATATATATATGGTCATCAAAATTAAAGTACCCTTCTTTAAAATTGTCTACAAGCGGAAATATTTATCAGAAAAAATCTGAAATTTGTGAAGTCAAGGAATGGGAATTTTCTTCTTCGAAAAAAAATTGCCAATGTCACCACCAGAGAGTGCTTTATTAATAAATGCATGCGTATTTTACAAATAATAAATAATATTTAAGTAATTACACATTTTGTTATCCTTTTTCCCCACAAAGTTAGCACATTTTTAATCAATTTTTCAAAGGTTACAATTTTCTATCAATTTTACAAATGCTACATTTTTTTTCAATTTTACAAATGTTACAATTTTTTTTTAATTTTACAAATGTTACAATTTTTTAATTATAAAGACACATATTCCACATGATGGCCATCGTTTTCAGTTACCATGTGAAATCGCAGGATGCTATGTTCCACAATTGATCGAAGTGTGTTTTGAGAAATGTTCCGCACGTGGCATGAAATGTTGTCTTATAGATGGCGTTCTGGAATTTTCGCGACTTATTTTTCTGATTTCTCCCAAGTCCAAAAATCACATGGATTCAAGTCAAGAGATCGGGAAGGCCACACATTCGTGAAGTGTCGGCTGATGACACGTTCTTTTGTAAAGTGTGTTTTAAGAACTTTCTTAACACACAATTCAATGTATAGATTAGCTCCAACTTGCATAAAAAATGCTCGATGAAGGCAGTGACGTAGTTGTAGAGCTGGGATAATTTCCCTCAGCAACATCGATGCATAACGCTGCCCAGTGATGAAGCATGTTACTGTACCTGCAGATGTCAACTCCTCGAAGAAATAAACCCCCAGAATAAATGATGCAGAAAATACACACTACACCGTCACTTTTGGCTATTGTAACGGAACTGCAACGATAGTCTGGATTTTGAGATTCCCAAATACGGCAGTTGTGCGTGTTTACTACACCGTCTAAGTGAAAATGAACTTCGTTTGACCAGAGGATATTGCATGATCATTCTGCATCAACCTCATAGCAAGCAATAAATTCAAGTGAAAATCTGTGAGAAAAAATTTAATTGTTAAATCACGAAGAAAAAGAACATATCCTTCTCTATATGCTGCATTTTATAAGTATAGTTTTTAAAAATAATTGTTACTTTTAGATAAGTTAAGATTTTGAAGCTTACCAACAAAATTATTACATTTTTTTAAGTAACTATTTTTATTAATATTCAAGCTATGATGTTTTCAGTTTGCTCAGAAAAAAATATATAGAACTCAAATTTTTATATATGGAATAAATATTGTTTACAATTGCAAATTAAGAAATATAAAAGGTATCAATACCATTTTTTTAAAAATCTATGCAACCTATGAACCAGTTGTTTCCTTTCAAATTATAGAACTCATTAAAAGACAAACAAATAAAACTATGCCTTCATAATTTTTACGCATCACAAAAAATACGATAAAATACATAAAATAATAATTAGGCAAAAATATGTTCAAATGGATGTTTCAGTGTTCCTACCTATTAAAATAAAACAAGTAAAAAACTGTTTATCAACATTTCTTTTTTAGACACAAAGAATATAAAGAAAGTATAGCAAGAATGTCAAAGTAAATGATGAAATCAATTTTATTCAACAGAAACATTTTGGATACTGAACAACATTTACTTTTACACCTATAGAAGCATCATGTTGAGCAATATAATTTTAAAGCTGGACATATCTGAAATGCTTTTTCAAATTGACATTAATAAAAATTACTTAAACAAATATAAAATAAAACATAAACAAGACTAAGATCATTATGTATACAAATATAAAAGTTAAATAGGATATAAAGAGGAATTGAAAGAATAAGCTTTTATAGGATTTTAAGATTCAAAATTAATATTTTAAAGAAACAGAAAAAAAGTGGAACATTCATGTAGCAAGGAAATTGGAAATAAAAAATTTATAGCAAATATTGTTACAGAAGTTGATTTTCAATGAAAAGACCTATATATTTTAAAACAGAAAGCATTGAAGTTCACAGTAGTATAGCATGATGTTCTGCTAACAATCATTTCAATTTTTGAAGATCTGCTTCCAAATTAAAAGAAGAACTTATAGAGAGAAAAACCTTTATTAAGTGAAATTTTTCAATGCCTTCAATGCAGCATTATTAACAACATTCTCAGGAATAAATTTTTTGCAGAATCTTGAAGTTCTAGAAACTTAATTTGCAAATTGTGGATTATTTCAGAAAAAGTAGCATTGAGCATTCAATTTATCAAATTAAGAGCACTTTTAATACAATACATCAATTATAAATGCTGATAAGAGTCAATAAGAAAATTGGATTTTCAGTAGGTGGCATATATTCATTTATTTAATAAATCTTACAGAAATTTATTCACCTCTACCCAAGTTAGCATTACAGTCGTTAATTTTAAGTTAAGAGATATTTTTACAATAAAAGTTTGTTTACTTACATCAAGTACATTTATATAAGATTTTGTAAGAGGAAAGTAATGCAATATTCATGTAAATATTTCAAAATCTTTTAAGCATATTTAAAATTAACAGAAAATTTCATCAAATGTCAATAAAGAAAATTGTAAATGCACTGACGATTTTGTTTAATTGCTCCTATTTGTTTTTGATGACAAAACGCGTACCGATTTCTTTTCCATCGAGAGGGTTTTCTAAAAACTTCCTTTAACAGTTTTGGGATTCAATTTTTTTGTGTTTCGTAAATAGAGAAACATTGAATGATTTTTTTCAAAATAAAAGGTGCATATCACCAACTTCGAAAACAACAACCTTCTATTCCAAAGCTAACAACTGATGTCAGGATTGTTTAAAGGAAACTTAAAAATAACATTTCATCGTAGCATTAACTTACTGCTGGAGGTTTAATTTTGTGTTTCGCATTAAAGCATCCAACTGCACATTAGTATTTCAAGTTCTAGCTATAATAAGAGGAAAGAAAACGGTTCAAAATTTTAACTACAGATGTAAACAAAAAATCTGCTTCATAATTGGTGTAAGGCGTTAATGAAAAACTCATCGAAGAAAGCGTTAAGATTAAAATACTATGTGCAGATGTCACATGACATGTGCTACTTACGTCACATGAATTGACTCCTTTACATTTTAAACACTGGAGTTTGATATAGAACATATAAGCAAGTGGTTAAGTTTTGGTCTCCATTGGCAAAATAGTTTGATCCAGTAGATGTATATAAGGAACAGTTCTTCAACGGTTGTTAAAACTTTCGGTTTGATTGCGATTCAGGTTACCTTTCAACAAATTAAAAAATGCCTCACCGCAGGGTTCGCGCTCATTACGATCAACTGTCAGAGTTTGACAGAGGTCCTACCGTCAGATTAAAAGAGGTCGGTTGCACAAATTGGAGAATTACTCGTCATTTGAGTTGAAGCGATGTGACGATTCAAAGATCCTGGACAGAATGAGTGTAAAATTGCAGAGTTCAGCTTCAGGATGGTAGCTGTTGACTTAGAGCCACAACAGATCATGATGATAGAGTGATGGTCCGATCAGCTGTCACAGGGCCTTTTTCATCTCTATCAACGCTCAGACGTTCAACCCAAACACCAGTGTCCACCAGACGGTTGAAACAGCAAAATTTACGCTCGTGCCGACTGTTACTCTAGATGCCATTCCTGCCTGCCGAGACAGATTACAGTGGTACATGGCTCGATCAGGTTGGAACGATGCCGACTGGGGATGTATAATCTTTTGCAAAGAATCTGGCTTCCCATTGTGTTCTGGTGATCATCGAAGACTTTTTTGGAGACATCCAGGGCAAAGGGGAAATCCTGTTTTCACTATTGCACGCCACGCCGGCCATGAACAAGGTATTATGGCCTGGAGTGTCATTTCCTTTAGTAGTCGGATTCCTTTGGTCTTCATTAGAGGTACGGTTACTGCACAGCGGCACGTCGACGACATCGTAGGACCTATTTTGCTACCGTTCCTTTTGCAGTACACTGGGCTAGTTTTTCAGAAGGCCAATAGCACACCACATACGGCACGTGTTGCTATGAATTGTCTGCAAGCTTGTCAAACCCTTTCTTTCAGAGAGATCTGAGAGATCGCCAGATCTCTCCCATCGATCATGCCTGAGATATGATAGGAAGGCGATTGTATCTGCCGCGGAAAGTTGATGGCTTAGTTCGACAATTGGAGCGAATTTGGCAGGAAATTCCACAGGTGACCATCTGAAAGGATGAATCCATTCGGAAATTTTATTCAAGGGTCGATTTCATGCAGGGATTGAAACAAGGATTTTTTTTCTTTTAACGAGTATGATTCCCGTCCAAAAATAATTATCCCTCTTTACCCGAAAATCTTCAAATATTGGAGCCGGAAAGATAAATATATATAAAAAAAGAGAAAAACAAATTATGTAATATCAAGAAAAATTATTAGTTCTGAATCTGAAACATGAGCGCATTTCCAATATTTTAGAATTATTTTAAAGGGTTAAGGTAGATGTGCCAATTATTATATTATATCTGAGGATTTTCAGAATTGTCGTAATCTGGATTACAATAAGAAGAACATTCATAAAATTAGGAAATATGTTTTTTAGCGTTAGAAAAAATAATATTAAATGGTTTATGAATAATAGATTTGAAGTTATAAAACTGGGAAATTCTTTCACTAAATTTATGATTCTAATTCTAATGAAATTTAAGCTGAATATTGGACGAAGCGAATTATTATTTTAAAATAAAAACTACTTCAATGAAATACTCTGAATGTTCAAAAATCTAAAATCTTGCAAACTATTTAGAATTTTTTCTTTAAAAGATAAATCTATTGCTTCAATGGAATTTAAGTATGCAGGAACTTCAAAGAAAAAAAAACGTGCAACCATAATTATTACAGCAAAAATTTAGGCAGAATAAGCAAAACGGATTGTAATTGTGGCAAATAAATTTTTATAGTTTGTGTGGATGCTGATAAAAATCATATTGTAGCAGAAAATTTGAAAATTATTGGTTTTAATTCTTTAAAAAATTTAAAGGAAAACATAACCAAATTTAGATGGAGAGAATAAGCAAATAAAAAAATCGTAATATCTATAGGACAAGATTTGGATTTTCTTATTTCTAAATTATCTGGAATATGCCATTGACCTACTGAAGGTTTCAGAGAATGGAGAATCAAGATTTTAGGGGAAATGAAGAAAAAAAAATGCAGATACTAACAGATCTAAGAAACGAGGATTTATTTTAACAAAACACTGAATAAAAAAATTAAATTAAATTAAAATAAAAGGGAAATTTGTTGTTACAGTAATCGATAAACCACCTAATAATTTCTCTTCAATTTGAAAATATTATTACAAAAGGCTATTAATTAAATGAATATAACTCTAATGCAACTAATATTCTAGAGAATATCGGGAAAAACAAGTTGTATAAAAGGATGCTAGCTTTAGCTAAAAAAACTAACTTTAAGACATTTCCTCTTTTAACCATACATATTTGTTCCCAACAGTTTATTTTCATATAGATACAATAAAAAATATTAAAACATTACAAAAGGAAAATATTAAAACTTAGATTCGTAATTTGTAGGAATGAAAATTATAATTTCTCTATGTGAAAACTTTTCTTCAAATACTTGAACATTATCTTGAATAAAATTATGAAAGAAGATAACTTTATAATTAATAGAAAGTTTTGTTTTTAAAAGTTATCATTAATAAGCTTATTAATTATAATTTAGAAAATTTGTGCACTATTCTAACTTATGAAAAATTAAAAGATTTCTATACCCTTATATATGAAGATAATTTAAATAAGGACAGTTATTACGCGAAAATATTCGCCAAGATTATGTAACTTTAATATTACCGAAAATGATGTTTTTAGTAGAAATTTTATAAACAAATAAATGTCTGTCCATTGGATGCAACTTTCTCAAGTGCTTTAACAAAAGTCTTCCTATAATATTCTGAGAAAACTAATTAAACAAAACTTAATCATCTATTGGAGATATATTGACGGTTTACTTATGTTCAACTTAGACAATACTAATATTGTTATTAATTGTTATCGAAAAGATTTAGTACTGGTTGAAACAAGCAAAAATCAACTTAATGCTTCGTATCTAGGTTTAAAAAACGAAACTTCTAATGACAGGTATTTACGGTAAAAGGTGCTAATTCAACTTTTAATAATTAGACAGTAATTACCAGTAATTTAAAATCAAAAATTTAATTAAGTTCTTATATTGAATTAACAAATAATCTCATTAAACACTGAACAACTAAAAAATTTTCAAATTTTTTTTTGGGATATAGAAGTTTTACTAAGAGAGGATTTATCTTTTTCTTAATTTATTACTCTTTTTCACATCTAAAAATAGGCTTTCTGGCTCATTTTGTCATAATAGATGGCTCTGAGGCTCTTCAGTTATTTCTTGTAATGACGATGTATTTTTTTCTGATAGGCAAATGGGTTGATATGGACTTTGACATGATTGTTTCGCTTTTTATGCATTGTTTGGAGATTTGTTTACAACTGGTATATTGCTACCAGGTGCGTTAATGATTTATTTTTTATTCCGTTAATGATTTATTTTTATTTTTAATTATTTATTTTTGTGAATGAGTCGCATTTTGTAGATCTATGAAGTTAACAATTTGTGTTTTTTTTTCTGTTTTTTGTTATTTATTTGTTGTCTGTGTTTGTTCTATAGTGATTTTGTTAGGAATTTAGAATAAAATTTTGCTTGATATTGTATAATTTATAGTCTGCTTTTGACAATTAATTTATACTCCAGGTCTTAATTTCTGGGGATTTTTGGATCACGAGGGTTTAAAAATTTTGGATGAAAGGCAGACACCACTCAAAAAAATTTCCTTGTTTGAATCCCTGTATAAGAACGACTCTTGAATTATTTTTAAGGCCTAATTCATCTTTGATTTTTTTCTCTT
>JAOUZG010041477.1:6044927-6058195 GCA_026289955.1 Argiope argentata
TTGGCCAGATTTTAGAATTTTCCAGTTCTTTACTTAATGTTGCCATTAAATATTTCGGCTTCTTTATTTTAAGTTAAATAATTTTTTTCCGGCTGTCAAACTTTAGTAAGCATGCTTTAGACAATCTCAAATTCAGATATTTATTATATATATGGTTGATTCATTTTTTCTTGGTAAATTAAAGGCTTGCTTCTTAAAGCAGTCCAATTTAAGAGGTAAATGTTATTTTTTCACCTCAAACAATTGCGACTATCAAAAAATATTCAGCAAAAAAGTTCCAAAACTGAAGAATGTTGTAATAAGATTTCTGTTCATATTTCTAATCGTGAAGAAAAGTTAAAAAAGACAGTTATACGAAGATTTTCTTTCCATTTGAGTTAAGTGACAATTTAAGAAATCCAACGAGATTTTTCGCCTTTTATTCATATTTCAAAACTATAAAAATCCATTTAAAATCACTAGGTATCACTATAGAAATAAATGCGAAAAATGTTACGCACACACGCACTCACTCAAATTGAGTTTGTGCATTAGTTGTATGACAGATTTTCAGAACTTCTAAGAGGGGTAGAGTGCATCCTGAAACTCTAAATCATAGAGCAATGAGGGGTAGAAAATGCTTTTCTAAAGCTGTGTTGTTCAAAGAAGCATCATAAAGAAAAGATACAGTAAATGAGGAACCGTTTAAATAATACATGAAAAGAAGCAAAAGATACATGGATTAAAGTAAGTGTTTGAAGTTTCTTCCACATGCTACAATTCACGCCTCACATCTCCATTGAGTTGACTCGAATCTCTCCGGCAGCTACTGCGATTCTTGCAACGAGCTCCTCAGCAGTATCAACAGAGTGTCATTAACTAGCGATTTCTAATGGCCCAAGAAATAAAAATTAAGACTCGATAAGTCGATCACAGAGCAGGCCAACGCACGGGACCCCCCCACCCGATCCACCATTGATCAAATGTGACATCCAGGTGATTACGAACATCTCCGCTATAATGGGTATGGGGCTCCATCTTGTTGGAACCACATTGTCTGCTGCTTCGTTGCAGAAATCTGTTCATCTTTCAAAAGTTGCCGCAATATTTGCTGCAGAAACAGCAAGTACGCAAGTCTTATTAGACGATCTGGTAACAGGTAAGGTCCTATGAGATGATCTTCCACAATACCGGCTCATACATTGATCGAAAATTGATTCTGTACTGCAAGATGTCGTATTGCATGCGGGTCCTCGACCACCCAGATATGGTTGTTATGCGTGTTGAAAATTCCTTCCCTGGTGAATGATGCCTCATCAGAAAACAACCGGCGAGGAAAAGGGGATTTGTTGCACATTTTCCCAGGTACCACTCTCCGAAAGCAATACGAGGTATACAATCCTCATGTTTCCTTGTCTGGAGAAGATGCACGTGAAACGGATGCATGTCTTCTGCTCGGAGAATCCTCCGAACGCTGCAATGGGAAATCCCGGCTGCGCTTGTTACACTTTGCACACTCGTTCTTGGATTCCTCCGTACGTGCTGCAACACATTCTGTTCGGCAAAGAAATTATAGCTGGTAATACGCATCGTTGGATATCGTTCCGCGTACAAACAATTGCTGCAAATTGACCCACTAGAATTTGCAGCCCCATACTTCAAATGCATATCGGCTAACTCTGTGATCGTATAATCATCCATCCTACTTTGGAGTTCTTATGCGGAATGAAGATTCCCTGCACAAAAGCTCGGACTCCCCGCTTCAGGAAAGCATTTCTGACTGCCCTTGGGTATACGATTTTGGTTTGTCAGGATATATCCTACCCATCTTAGAAGTTCTCAAAGGGTTTAGTGAACCCCCTGCATATTTTAAACATTTTCTTTCCAGTGATATTATTTATTTCTCTGTTCTTTAATTTGCTGGCAGTATTTTTCATTGCGTTAAACCTCTGCGTATGTTGGAAAATTATCTCTTCACTTTTTATAGGCAAAAAAAAGTTTTAAAAAATTGATCTTTTTTTTCAAAGCCAATATTTGTGAACCATTTTTGAAAAGGAAAGCAGAATCTTCCTTGTTTCTCAAGTTAGAAACCTAAAGGTTTAAAGGATTTCAAACTATTTTTATTTTTGTGGCAAAAACAATGAAATATTGGAGATAAAATAATCATAAATGGTGACTTATTTGTTATCATATAATTCAACATATATCATATAATAAATGATATTTGGGCGATAAGCATTTTAAAAATAAAATGTTCGTGTTTCAAAGTTGAAAATAGATTCTTTAAAAGCTTTTATTACAAAGTTTCAAAACAAATATGAAATAATTGTATCAGTTAGAAAATTAAAAACTTTAACATATTTGAGAAAATTAATAATTTTTTTAACTTATTTTCCCTTTATATTAAATATAGATAATACAATTTTTTGCACATAAGTTAAGAATTTATAATTTGATATTAAAATTATATATAGAAAATATATGTATTCTGAATTGATGGTGGAATTAAAATTTTATCTACCATAATTTTGTATATTTTTGTTGTAATTGTTAACTGAAACAAAAGGGAATATATTGATAGATATTTTAACATATTTGTTCTCAGACTATAACGATAGTTTTTTCTTAGTCTTGTTTTTATAACCCACTAGAAAACCATCCGATAAAGGAAAGGTTTTATTAAAGGAGGTTCATTTAAAGACTGAATTTAACTAATACGTTCTGTGAATATTGTTCAACACATATGAATCTATGCAATATAAATATTACAAAATATTATTGAAAACCTGAGAAGCAACCTTTCTTACCTATTATTATGCAGAATTCGTTTTGTAAATAGATTAATCAATATAAAAATCATTTTTTAATAATTACTTTCATTGCATAATGAAATATTAAATATCTGCTTAATTATTTAATCACATACAAGGAAGTTCAGGGAAGTATACATCTGCAAGCTTACAAGAGATTATTGCTATTCCATATGCTGTCAGGAAGAAAATAAATTTAAAAAAACAATTCGATTTATTTTAAAAGATAAAATAATCACTGTCATATTTTCACTCCCAAGATCAAGAACATTATAAAATATTGTCAAAAGAAATTAAAACATTCACAACTTCTGGAATGAATTCTGGATCTTCATCTTTGCATGACGGAAAGTAGTAGAAATAAATTATTGTAGTTTTGGGCAGTTTTTCACAGATACTGCCATCTTGTCATGCACAATATATGATACGGCATTGCCTTTCAGAAGATTTTCATAGCAATGTCTGCCCTAATATGTGCTAAGAATTAATGATTTAAATGTTAAAAATGGCGCTTCTTCATAACAGATTTAGCATCGGTAAAATAACGATAAAAAATATAATCACTATTTCGCATAGGAAGGATGTTTTTCTACAGTGAATGGTGACTGGTCATGACACTTAATTCTATTTAACTGAATAAGAATTTGTATAATGATGAAAAGTAATACTTTTAAAGGTCAAAAGCTGAAATTACCAGAAGGTTATGAAAATCTTCATTTATATGCGTAGTGAAAGAAACAATGAAAGATAACGACTTCATGACTATTTTGTTATACACGAAACAAAGAAAGGTGAAAAAATCGTGTTTAAATTTATAGTATTCCTCATCAATGCCAAAAGAACTTTTTGGAAGATAAAAACAATGTTAATGAGTCTATTTTGGGGAAACATTTCAGTTATGTTATGTTTTAATAAATAAATTTACGAATATCTTTTAGCATTTAACTTTATCATTTTCGGTGTCTGTTCTAGATAATTTAGACAGCAACCAAGTTTGATTAAAATTACAAATTTTTAGTAATTCAATTAGAAATTAATAACAAGTTGTTGTTCTTCTGTTCCGCTTTACAACGGAAAAAGGGGTTCAGTATCTTCCGAGGATATCACCCCCTGAGCACCCTAGGGTAGAAAACTGACTTCTGGCTCATACACATAACAAATCCTTTTTACGCGGTGGGCTTCATTCATGTATTTCATTCATTCATTCACAGATCGTAATTTAGATCTGGATCAGAGACCGATCACCTCTGCCCCAGCAGCCCCATTGGTATTACTCTCCACAAAGAAAACTCTGTGACCATGACAGATTTTATATGCGCCAACCACCACGCATAAACACGGAAAGTTTTCGACTGGCGGGTTCGAAGTCCCAGTAAAAGTCATGGGAATCAAATCAGGCTATCCTGATCCAAATAAATAATTCCCACTTGCATTTAACAAAATATTCATTCAAAAATTCTAAAAAAGACAACAACAGCTTTTCATGTAATTTGTGATTTTTCTTTAAAATGTACCTTAGTGGTTAAAGAAATTTAAACCTTAAATGGTGTCTAAAATTGATAGTGGGTTTCAAAACACAATTTTCCTACTTTTATCTTATTGTGTGCGTTTTTAAAAGCTGTAAAAAATTTTGTCAAGCATCAAAAGGTATTCTAAATTTTAATTTATGTAGAATTTTTCTATTACCATAATTCATGCATTTTCACACCTATAACTATATATTCTATATAAGTATTTTAATACACGACATGATATGGTTTGCTACTGAGAGGAAATAAATTAATTTTTAAGAATTTTTGCAATTAAATGAGAATAAAATCTTTACTCAATTCTAATTTCAAATTTTATCTTTACTTATAATAAAGCACAATGTGTGTGTGTGTGTGTGTGAGTGTGTGTGTTGGCGCTGTACAGGTCAGACCGTACGACTTACAGCTATCAAATTTGGCACATGTATACCTTGGGTGCCGGGAATGTGTACATCGGAACAGTTTTTTTTTAGAATTTAGAATTAAAATGTTAATTAATTAAAAAATAAGAGAAATTTTGAAGTTTTTTCGTTATAACGCCCAAAAATATTACAAAAAATAGATTTTTGCCTCAAGTTAAAGCTCAAAAATTAGCTTTTCAATGGTGCTGATGTTTTGACCTATAAATTAAAACTCTATTTTTAATGAATTTTTAAACATTTAATTTAATCTTATTTTTCATCAATTTATGTCGAATAAGATAAAAATAAAATTTTATCTTCATGAGGATCTCAAAAAAATCAGCTTTTAATAAAATGTTGTCATCCCATTTTCAGAAGTTCTGGTTAAAAGAAAAAAGTTAATTACTACAAAAAATAAAATGGAAAAATATAATTTTCAGCACGTGATTATATGAAATGAAATAAATAGGAAATGTGATATTTTTTAAGCAATAATTGCAAGAGAAAACTTTCCTTGATCTTTTGCAACATCAAAATTATAAATTTAATCAAAGAATTAAAATAAATAAAAATACAAAATAAAATTATATTTTAAAAAATGCGGCAGTTGAAACTGAAAAAGAATTTTTAGAAAAGTATCAAACGATTATCTTCTGAGAACGAAATTAATTATTTAAATGCAAAAAATCTTAAACGAACTTGAAGATGACGACATTTCAAAGAAACGACGAACAAAAAGCAATTGATAATAAGAAGAAGTAGAATATTTTTGCTTTCTTATTTTTTTTTTACTTTTTAAAATTATAAGACATTTTTTGAATAGTTACTTTTACTTATGTGAAGCAGATATATTGCATAAATCAAAGATTTCGCCTTAGTGATTTTAATTTATCTCTGCATTTTTATAAATGCGAAATAAAAACGCATCTGCTTTCAACGAAGCATACATAACATCAACGCTATACTGATAAAAACAGGTCATTTATTTGAAAACGCATCTTCTTTTAAACATATAACTTCTAATAATTAGCAATGCAAAATTTGTAAAAGCATATAACAATATTTATTACACGCATATTTTGGAGACATCAAGACTTTCTAACCCAAACAATATCATGTTCTCACGTGAGAAAAAATAAATCAATTATCATTCCAAATTAAACATATAAAAATGTCATTTTCGGCACGCGTCTGCATAAAATGAAACAAATATGAAACATGATATCTTTGGAAAATAAATAATATTACTAATTCAATAAAAATAATATTACTAATTCAACTAAACAGTTTTATTTAAGGCAAATATGGCTTCACAACTACAAGGCATCTTCTGTATTTGGAGTACAACATCTAATTTCTTAATTTTTTGGGGAGAGACATAAATCTCTTAACAATTGGTCTAAGTGAAATATATAGTTATAGATTTAGGGAAAAATGCTGATGAATTTTATAAAATTCTGTACTTCTTTAGATGCAGCTTTTAGATTTTCTTCACAACAGTACTTCACTGATTCTAATAGTTTCACTTCATGGGTTCTAAAAGTTTGTTTAGACACATATGGCAAATTTAATGTGCCCAGCAATTTCTTCCCAGAAGAAAATCCTCTACCAATTAATCTTAATGCCAATACCAATAAAATATTTATAGAAGATCTTTTACTTATTTTGGGGGTTGATGTGAATCCAGCCATAAATCCACAATCACAATATAATGTAAAATTAGAGCAAAGACCTTCTTTGGAACATTCAGTCAATTTCACACCAGTTCCAAAGCAATGAGGGCAAGAAAGAATTGCAAACATTTGAATTAGAGTTTGTATATCGATTATTCTGTTACCACTTAACTCCTGAACGTTCGATTTCAGCACGTCAGCAGTTTCCAAGGTCTTCAGCTTTGCTGCACTTGCAGTAGACTCATCATTTTTAGGCGTGGCATTACTGTACCTATTTCCATAAAAGGTACGTTTTTTAGACGCTTTAGATCAAGCTTTCGGCATTTTTATACGATAAAAACTGGAATTTAACTTTAAAACAGGAAAAATAAGAAGAATTGGGCTAAAATTGTGAAGAAATCAATTGCACGCAAGACAAACGCTTTTGAATTATGCGTGTAAACAATCTTCAAATGATAATAGTATTGCCATTCAGTTACTAAAACTTAAATAAAAAAAACTGCTGCCAGATTTTAAAAGAATAGTTAAAAATGAAAAAAGGAACGTTTATTTATATTTTAAAAACAGATTTTGACATTTTTACCGCTTAAAAGTTACAAAATAATCGTGTAAACGTTTTGTTTACATTTTTGCGTCCCTTTAAATTCCCACTTACGGCTGCAAAAAGCCAACTTGCGGTTTATTAATTAGGCTGTAACTTTTCTTCTAATTAACGTAAGAACAAAAATGAAACAGTTTTTAAATCTTAAATGTTTGGGCTATAAAATGAGCACGTAATAAAGAATTCGATAATTTTCATGAAAACGTGTATTTTAGGGTAGGCACATACCTTATCGGAATTAATATTGTCGAAAAGGTTGGTCGCCAAAGGTGGCTAGTATTAAATAAAATATAAATCTATGTCTTTAATTATCTGTAAAATATTTAAAATCGAGTATGTGTGAGCTTTTATATTTGTGCAAACTTATTTTAACTTGTCCTTTACTTTTTCCAATATTTTAGCTTTGCATTTTATCTTATGTTTTCTGATGGCTGTAGTTTTAAATATTAAACTTAAAATTACATATTGTTTTATAAAATATTTAGATTCAGTTTTTGTTAAGGTTTTCATTAAAGTATTTTAGGCAATGGTGATCACTTTGATTTTCTTTTCTTTGTGTTGATTTCATTTGATCAAAAGTAAGAGTAAGACACGCATGCTTGTTATCACATAAGACTCATTTTATCGCTCTAGTGACTATAACAAGGATACTGGTACATTCCACAAAAGAAACTATTTGATCAGAAGATATTTTGAAAATTATTTATTCATGTTTCCATCTTAGTGCACATTCTTAAATTTTACAAATAGATTATCTACATATTTCAATATTCCTTGTGACCCTTAAATAAATATCTAAAAATCTTAATAATAATTTTGTAGGGTTATTCGGAGATTAATTTTTTTTAGTTATTGTGAATACTGGAGATTTCAATATATTTCTTGAGAAATATCTTCTCCCAAAATCGTCGCTTAAAAATTTGTAAGAATTCGTAACTAACTTTTTGTAAGGAATTGTTTATTCCTTCCTCTCATTAATTTTTCCGTTATCCTTCATATTCTCATCCAAAACATTGCCTGCACGATTCGGTGATAGTTTGCAAATGTACATATTGTTAAAAACCTGTAATTTTGCTTCCCATCACAAACAGCGCATCGTAAGAAACACCGTTTTACTATCAGTACCGTTGTGTGAGGCGCGAGTACCTTAGCCATGTCAGAGCTTGGCGACAACTTTGGCAACTATTAGGCGACTTAACGACGAATTTGGAGGCAAAATAAATAATACTTGGAAATCAAGAATTTTCATGATCTGTCCAATAGAAACTGACATGTACCCTGATTGGACTAGAAGATTCGCAGCTCCGCTCCAACGAGTTATAAATGGCAGCGAGACTCAAACTACGGTGTGTGATTTGAATGCTATGTATGTGAATTGAATAAAGCCGGAAGGGAAGTTGGAGTAAAAGACAAGTAACGAGTCTTCGAGAGAATACAGAAGCAACGGCTGTGTGCCTGCGTCATGTGTAGTTCAAGCGAGTTCTGAACTGTTGTGTGCGGAGACCAATTGTCTATTGTGGAAGCAGTGACGTTATTGTGTGGTTGTGAGTTGGCAGTTAAAGCGAGGTGGCAGTGATAAGTTCAGCCATTTGGAGAGTTCGTTGAGTGAAGCTACGAAGAACCCCTCTCCTGCTGGATTCTGCCTGTGCTTTGAGAACTGTGGTCGATAACAACTTGTGAATTACTGTCTACTGCAGCGAGCTGCAATGTGCTGTCCTGTGCTCGTCATGGCTTTGTGATGATGCCTTAGTGTGTAAATAAGGGTCATTGTTAATTTCAATTGAGGCTTGCTGATTGCTTCATGATAACATATTCCCACCACTAGGTTAATAGATTAATAGATAACATATTCCCACCACTAGGTTAATAGATGATCCCGAGGACTTCATAAAAACTGCACTTACTATACAATCATCGGTATTTTCATTTTTAGAAAGTATCCATATATTGAGTAGAGACAATTGTAAGAAACTGAAAGATTATATGGCGGATTTTGTTTCAGTAATATCGAGACAGCAATTCGTTATACAAATGGTACTTGAGAAACATTATGAGAAGAATGAACTCATAGAAACTAATTGGAGGCGATTAGACTGACCTAAAAAGATGACTTTAAAAGAAAATAATATGCACAAATTTTTTAAAAAAATAAACGAATATCATGAAGCCTCAAAAGAAAAGAGGACAGCATTGCGCTGATCTATTCCAAAGAGGAAGGTTGACAGGGTGATTTGAAGGAAAAGATTATAAACTACCATTAATCCAGCTAAACTAAAAGTCGGTATTCGTAAAATAAGAAATCTGGGATAGAAATAGAAGTGAGTAATGAAGAAGATATTAAAAGGATAATGAATGAGATTGAAAATAATGAATTATTAAAAGATGAAATAACTATTAGGAGGCCAAAAAAGATTAATCCCAAAATCATTATATAGAGAGAGGAAGATATTGCGAAGTCTATACAACAACTAAAAGAGCAGAACGACTTTTTAGCAGAAGCTGAAAGTAAACATGAATATATTAAGAAAACTGATAAAGAAAATAACTGGACAATTTCTACGGATCCGACTTTCTTTAATAATGTCATTAAGAAAAACAAATTTAGGATGACATAGACTTTCAACTAGGGAATACTTTAGAGTAAGGCAATGTTTTCACTTCTATAAATATGGACATCTGGCGGTTAAATGACCAGTAAAGTATCAGTTCCTAATTAAATGTTCAAAATCTGGAGAAGATCATAAGGCAGAAACCTGCCAAAATCATATTGGCTGCAATAATTGTAAATGACATAATGAAAAATATAAAACGAAATTTGAAATCAACCATGACGCAGGGAGCAGACAATATGAAATCAATATAAATCAAATCGAATTCTTGAAAAAGAAAATTGACTGTGACCGGTCAGAGTAAAACCTTTAATTCTACGAGTTTGTCATATTTTATTGGCTCTCAAATCAACTTAAATCCTACAAAGTCTGCTGCCGCCGTTCTAAGTAATGTTATAACATTAAGAGCTATACAACTTACTTGTATAATTGAACCTTATTTATTTAATGGTTACCTGGTTGATATTCCAAATGGAAACATCGGAATTTATTTGCCTTGCAAAGTGAGAACTGCTATTGTACTTAATAGTAAGATAAATTATATACATATACTTATTAAAAAGGGCATAATTGCCCTTTTTAATAAGTATATGTATATAATACTTATTAAAAAGGGCAATTATGCCCTTTTTAATAAGTATATAAGTTTTTAATAAGTATATTAATGTAGTTAATAATTTGTCAGACTTACTAATAATTTTTTGTTTTCATTGTTCCCCTTTTGAAGATCCAGCTGAAAATTTACAATTGCTTGAAAAATGCGTTCTTAAATATTTCAACCAAGATATCTTAAAAAATGGAGACTTTAGTGCTAAAAATCCTGCGTGGGGTCAAGACAAACAGGATGAAAGAGGTAAAAATCTCTTGGAACTCATTCCTCGACTGGACCTCGAAATTGTTAATGACATAAACTGGCCTCCTACTTTTGACTCAGTTAGAGGTTGGATTGGCATTACTCTTACCAAAAGTATTACTAGGAACAAAATAAAGGACTGGCAAATTGAATCTGAAATTACACTGAGTGATTATAAATTCATTTAGAATTGATCATAGTGTGAATTCAAGGTCTGCACGTGGTAGATGGTAGCTAAATAATTTAAAATTATTTGATTTCCGAAAGGATTTAAGAATATTTTTGGACTAATTTTCAGATAAAACTAATAGGGAAAGTTTTCATAAAGTTATGAAGAACTTTGAAGTAGGTTTGCAAATGATTTGTCAATAAAATTCAAAAAGTAAAACGGCAAAAAAAAAAAAAACGAGATTTGGTAGAGACCTAAGCTTTCCATTATGAAAAGTAAAACTAAAGCCTTAAGGAGAAGGTATCAAAAGACTTCTAACTCACAAGAAAGAATTCAATGGAATATGAAATATTAGAAAAATTTAGCTAAATACAAATTTATGATACCCCAAGCCAAAAAGAAATGTTTTAGAAACTTCTTAAGTGATATCACTAAATAACATTATAGTAACGTAAAGAATATCATTAAAGATAAAGGCATAATAATCAAAATAGGACATATTGTCAAAGAAAATGGAGAACTTACAAAAATAGACAATGAAAGTCGGAATGATATTGTGATGAAGCATTTCCCATTTATAGTAGACACTCAGGAGAAGGAAAATATTGGCCTTGTAGATTTAAATAAGGTAGAATTCACACCAAATGAAATAGAACACGCATTAATATGAAAAAAAGAGAGTGCCCCAGGATTTGATGGTTGGAGTTTGGAAATAATACAGAAATTGTTTTACACCAACAAAACATGGATGACAAAAATATATAACACATGTCTGAAACTTTGTTTCTTTCCGGAAATATGGAAGACTGCAGAAATTGTTTTAATGCCTAAAGAAGGCAAAGATGTCAAAGAATATAAATCCTATAGGCCTATATAACTTCTTTCAGTTTTGGGGAAGGTATTAACTAAAGACTAAACTAAAAGACTTTATTATTACTTGGGGAATAATGCCTTTTTGCACGAAAATCAATATGGCTTTCGCAAAAATGGAAATACAATTGACGCACTGAAAGTTATCATGAATTTCATAGACGTATCCAGAAACGAAATACAAATTACTTGTATTGTTTCCTTGGATATCACTAATGTATTTAACAATATAAAATGGTCGGATCTAAGAATTTTATTCAAAAAATACCCAGTCCCACTGACTTTAAACAATTTAATGAATCGCTTCTTTTTTGAAAGAGTTATTTTACTGACGGATGGAACTAAATGTAAATACAATCTGGGCGTTCCACAAGGTTCTAGTTTGGGACCGTTACTTTGGATTCTTGTCATAAACAAACTACTTATTGAATTTAACGATGATTCAAATATTTAAGTGCAAACACATTTGAATGATATTGTTATTCTTATGACGGCTTCTACCTCATACCTATTCATTAATAAAAATAAACTAATCATGGGTAAACTGGAAAAGGGGTCGGACAACTATAATCTATAATTTAATAAAAATAAGTCTTTTTATACTATTATCAAATATAAAAAGGATGTAATACATTTTCCTGATATAAAGCTGTACAATAAAAGATTATCATACTCCAAATACATTAAATATCTTGGAGTTACTTTTGACCCAGCCCTTGCATTTATGCCACACCTTGGTATTGTTCAAAATAAAGTAATAAAAATTCAAGAGAAGTTGAGAAGAATAACTAGAGCTACCTGGGGCCTAAAACCTAAAATTAGGAAACAAATTTATCTGGACGTCATTGAAAAGATTATTTCTTATGGATGTGAAATATGATGCAGAAATTTAGTCAAAGTAAATAATAAACTTATCTCTATTCAACGTCAATTCATATTAGTTATTACCAAATGTTATTCAACAGTATCTGATGAGGCCTTACAAGTTTTGAGTGAAAACTTGATTACCATAAAAAAGGAGAGGAAAATTTCTCTCATTATTATTAGAGAAAGGAAAAAAAAGAATCTTCATTTTTCTTAACTTTAACAGCAGAAGCGAAATATGTAATTAAGTATGACGTGTTTACTAAAGATGAAAATTATTTGAAACTTAGGAGAGCTACGAGAAACAATGTAGTAAACAATTCAATCAGTAATTTCTTTTTCATTTGTTCAAATGAAGATGGAATTGGATGTCAACTGATACATCATCAATGAAATGTTCTTGCTTTTTATATTTTTGATACTTTTTGATTATTGTCTTACCTTGTTTTTTGAAACTCATCGATATTTTGCTTAGTTTTTAAAAAATTTTCAACTATGTCCAGACTTTTGAAAAAAAAATGATCCTTTCACCAACTTTTAATTAATTTCTGAGAAATTTGTTAAATTTAAATGTTTGTTCTTTATGGAGAGCCCAAAGAGAATCAATATCATATAGGCACATATGAATAAGGTTTTTTTATTCATATGGAGCAAAAAAAAAATGAGAATCACAAACATACAGTCACATAAGCATGAATTTACTTGCGTTATTCAAATGAAGTGCCGAAAGAGAATCACCAGACACCTACGCATACAGACACCTGCATATAAATTTATTTTTGCTCTTAATAGAGCTGGTGAGAATTTTTTTAAACGTATGTGAAAGGCTACAATGGGGAAATCGGAGAAATGATCACCATCTTCATGATTTGAAACAAAGCTATTGTTTCCAGACAAATAGAATATATAT
>JAOUZG010041477.1:6068195-6082656 GCA_026289955.1 Argiope argentata
TATTGGGAACGCAGAACAAAATTCTAGAGCTAAAATTAATTAATTAAATACAGAAATCAAATTAGCATACTCCCGACTTAAGAGAGCCAGATGGATAGATCTTTGCAGCATATTGGACGCTAAAACCCCAAATAAAGAACTTTGGAAAATCGTTAAAGGTCTCAACAAAGAATAACCTCAATATGAATATTGTAATTCCGTCAAAGATTCTATGGACAAATATTTCAAGACGATAAATCTGCTGCTAATGGCATTGCAAGCTATTACCAAAAGACCAGTAGACTTGCTTTTTCTGAAAATGATAAGCAAATTCTTAAAAAAGCGATCATCCACGGCATCAGACCTTGGATATATTCTTCTGCAGAAATGCTTCACAATGCGGGAACTTCTCCTTGCAATGGCCTTCTTGGATTTGAGAAAATCTCCAGGACAGGATGGCCTTCCTGTACAAATACTTGAAAACCTTGGCACTAGAGGAAAACAACGAATCCTCGACATCTTTAAAATCTCTTCTGAAAATGGGCGACTGCCTTGAGAATGGAAAAGGGCTACAATCATACCAATCAAGAAACCCAATAAGAACTCTTCTTTTCCAGAGGACTTTCGCCCCATCGCTCTCACCTGTACAACTTGAAAATTAATGGAGAAAATGATCCTGATTAGATTCCAATATTATATGGACATAAACAACCTTCTTCCTGCAGAGCAGTTTGGTTTTAGAAAGAACACAGTACAGTTGACCAGTTCCTACTGTCTGCCCAAACCATAAGGGAAGCCCAGAATCTTAAACCTACTCATCATACAGTTGCTGCCCTATTGGATCCCTGAAAGTCTTTTGACAAAGTATGGATACATAAATTTATAATTAAATTTCACGATTCTTTTAGTCTCATAGGAAACATCTTATCATGGATTTAAGATTTTCTTTAATGCAGGTTGATCAAAGCCAAAGTCAATAATAGCCTCTCAAAAACATTCCAGCTTAGTCAGGAAGTTACACAAGGTTGAGTCCTTAGCCCTACACTTTTTTCTCTTTACTTGGCTGGTGTCGAAAAAGTTATTTCCCCTGGAACCTATATTGGAATGTTCGCTGATGACATCGCAATTTGGTGCTCTAGCACAAATATAGTTGACTCAGAGTCTAAACTTAACGACACGTTATGCTCCTTATCTAGTTTCGCACACGACCTTAGACTCAACTTCAATTCCTCCAAATCCATTTCTACATTCTTTTCCATCAATAAACACCTCTACAATTACCGACCGAAGTTACTGTTCGAGGGTCAGTTTCTGCCCTACGATAAACATCCTAAATACTTAGGATTTACTCTTGATCCTGAATTCACTTGTAATAAACACATCGAAAATATTACCATGAAGGCTAGGAAAAGGCTTAATTTCATGAAATAACTTGCAGGCAGAGATTAAGGTGCTGATGCAGTTACTCTCAGATCTACGTATAACGCCCTCATCAAGCCTATTCTTAAATATGGATTTCCAGTCTACTGTTGTGCTTCTATCACTAACCTGAAAAATTGGAACAAGTGCAGCTTAGTGCTGCCCGTATCATTACTGGACTCAGGTGTAGTTGCTCATCAAATATTGTCCTCTTTGAGGCAGATCTGTTGCCACTGCAACTCAGAAGACAGGCTAACCTAGTTAAATACTACTGTAAGTTCTCCTGCTATGGTCAACAAAATAAGACGTCAAGTTATTTAAACTCTTTGCAATGCAACCAAAGACTTAGGAAAAACAGCCCCTTTAGCCATGTTATGTCTCAACAACTTCTGCATCTAGAAGACGTAGAACCTCATTTTCTACTACTCCTTTCTAACCCTTCTGAAGATCTTCCAAGAGTTCATTTCTATTTTAACTTTACAGACCCTGTCAACAAAAAAGACTTTATTCCAGACCAACTTAAGCATTTAGCCTTGGAAATCATCAATATCATTCCCAAAGCAGATATTAAAATTTTCACTGATGGCAGCAAAATCAATAATAAAGCAGGGAGAATCAGAAATACAGAGGATTAAATGCCGGAGACCGTACTAGTATTTTGATACACAATAAGCTCAAGACCATCTCTCAACATCATCAAATACATCTTCACTGATTGCAACCACATGTTGATATTCCCGGCAACGAAATGGCTGATAAACTGGACAAAGAGGGTTGCTTTCAAAATACCCCAACTTCTACCAAGCTGACCTAGCAAGAGCTTTTCTCCGTCAAAAAATCTGCTATTACAAAAGACTGGCTGGTTCCTCCATCAAGTAACTGGTACTAGGGGCCTAACTCAGGTGTTTTTTTCTTTCCATCTCAGGAGATAGGTCATCCCATACTTGCCTTTCGCGACTTGCCAGCAGGCACTTAAAATTTCTTAAATTATCTGGGCGAAAGAAATCCTTTCCCCTTTGTCCTAAATGTCAACACGTCCAGGTCACTCCCTCTCACATACTTGAGTGCCTTGAACTTAGACTTATGGATATTTATCATCTCCTTGGACAGTCATTGACGATCTCAGAATCAACGGTTTATTTGATTTGATTTGACTTCGACAGACCATGATTGAGATAAGAAGAAGAAGAAGAAGAAGGAAAAGTATTTGTTAGTCCAATGAGACTCTTCTCTTCCGACAGAGTGGAACTGCCAGATGTGTTAAACTGTTCCTTATATAGTCGGGCGAGGGGAGACGCGAAGCTTCAGAAATCACCACGAGAGATAAAGTGGTTACTAGACTATTCCTCTCGCCAAACCAACCCGCCTGGCGCCAAGCTCTTTGACGCCGTTGGCAATAGCTCCCTCTTCCGTGCTTTCAACGGCGTTCGTCCACTTATAATAATTTTAAATTAATACTTGTATAATTTTGAATGTAAAATTTTAATTTGCTTGCTTAATTTTGAATTAATACATGAGACATCACTGTAAAAAATTTAATTTAGTTTTAGCAAAGGATGAAATTAAAATTAATAGATTCTAAGTTTAATTCAAATAGTCTTTTTTTAAATTTGAAAACTGAGATTAAAATAATCATTCACTTTTACTAACTTTCAAAATCCTCGTATTCATCATAGCTAGAATTTATATCTTTTTTGTTCAGCTAATATCATTTGAATCCTTTTTATATGAAAATAATAAAATTTTCTCAAATCCTGTTTTTAGATATATGATATGGCGAGTGTTAATTATATATGAAATTAATTTTATTAAAAAAATGCTCTCTTCAATTATTTTGAAGACGTTTTTTTACTTTTCAATGAGTTTTCGTGAAATTTACTCTTAAAGAAATTAAACAATTGTATACATTTCTATTTAATTATGCAAATAATTTTATAAAAACTTATAAATTTTTACTAGGTATTAGACATATTTAAAAAAAATTGGAATACTTTTCCCATTTGGTCCTCTCTTCTAAAATTCACGCATTTTTTAATGGATTGCAAAAAGTTGGTCTTAAGAATTGTATGCTCTGTTAAACAGATACACATTTTTATTCTGAATTTATAACATTTGTATGTAAACAACATTTGTGAAATAAAAAATCATAACTTTCGTTCACAATTTTTTTTTTTTTTGGATTAAGTGACTTTTGAATTATCTATACGGGAGTCAATAAGTAAATGTGTCTTTTATCAAGAACAGTTGAGGTGTTTCTCCCTGAAATAATATAGTCATCCAATCAATGAAAAAATGAATTTCGGATAACTTGGAACAAATAAATGCAAGGAATTTATAAAAATCCTAAAAAAAAGGCTATAATGAAAGAGAGTCTCTAATTATTAGTGAGCCAATATTAACTCTTTCAAATGCTTTTGACTACGGGATTACTACTTCACTTCTTTTATAATCCCAGCTGGTAAGATCGTTAAACGACCCACTCCTTAATCTAGCCAAACTTTCAGCAAATATCTCCAAACTCTATGTATATTTGAAAAAATAGCACCTAACATTGTGTAGAGCTCCAAGAAATTTGAAACCTCAAGTCGTATAAATGATTATGTGCTGATCATGATCGAATATTCTTCCTTGAATATACTCTCCCAGTGGATGGAATGATAAATTTTTACTGCTTAGAAGTAACACATAGAAATAAGATGCTATCCTAAAATTAAGATACTCCCAATCAATGAATTTTCCAAATGAGTTCCAAAACAATAAATTGAATTTAGTGCATTATAAAGTGATAGCATTTAAAAGTAAAGGATGACAGTATAGTAATTTAATTTGAAATTTAAATTTTTGCATTGATTTAACTATATTAATTATTTAATACTGTAAATTGTAAAAAATACGGTATTTTTTCAGCAGCTTTCCTTTTTTTAAATATGATTTGAATCTTATCTGTATTGGTCTTCTGAATGTTTATTCGTTATGATAGATTTCTTTAACAGAATATCCCATGCCCATTATGCTTTTTAAGTGTTTTAAGACTGTTTGGCTTTATAAACTATTATAAATAAATTATTCATTCTGGATAATTGTTTTGAAAAAAGTCACAAGCTTCTTCAATGCACTTTTTACAGAAATTTGATAATTATTCAATGCTTCTGTCTTTTGGGAAATTGCTCTGAATCATTCGTGGAAACTGTTTGTATGATCAACATTTTATTAAATAACATCCTTTTAACGTTTTCCTTAGTAATAAAAATGGAGAGAAACCCAGTATAGTATAAGTATGGTTGTTTACTAATGTACATTTATGACTCTAGACCAAATGTCTTTGAAAAGGGAAGGATTTGCCATTCAATATATTGCAAGATAATAAACATTTTATTCATCCGAATACTTTAAGAGAATGGACAAATTTTCTCCATCATAATGTTTAAAACATATAAATAATATTCACTATAATTTTTAGTTTAATTAGAACAAATTCTTTCTGTCAAAGAATAAGAGTCCTTTTTTATTTTAAATGAAACTTCCCGTGATATTTTTTTGTGTGTAGAGAATTTCTTTAAATTTATTCTGCACTCTCCTCTTGTATTTATTAATTACCATATTTTATCATCGTATAATGTGTCCTATGTTAAACATCGTGTTTCATCAATTCAATCGCTGACTGAAATGTCTCTGGGTGTCTCGCTGTATGTTTTCTTTGTTAATGTTTGAAAACTGTTCTGGAACTTTCAGTAAATCTTGATAGGAAATCAGGCTATAGTTCAATAATTTTAAAACTCCTACGTGAGCCAGAACAGACGGCATGATTATAGTTGCGCTAAATGCTATTCTGACTATGAAGTATAAAGCTGTATCTTATTGTATAAAGGTTGAAGAGAATAATTTCTTGCAATAGTTTGTTACATGAGCATATGAAACTAAGAGACGTTTGATAGATATAAGAATTGTGCGAATTTAATTATATAAAGAGAGAAATTTGAACATAGAACAAATTTTTTTCAGACTAAAAATTCTCATTATATATCATAGTTTGTATTGCAGACAATATAATTAGCCCTTATATACAATATTGGTTCATTAATTTTATGCAACTTTTCTCAAAAGTAATCAAATTATTAATATAGAATGATACAGGTGGCTGGCTTAAATTACTCATGAATAAAACTAAACTTTAACTCCAAATATTTATGTACTTTCTTAATACTAACTTGTTTTAAATTAGCGTATTTAGTATTTATAAAAACATAATATGTAATCACACAAAATATATTACATTATTACATTTTTACCAGAATAAATAAATTTCCGGTAAAAATGTAATAGCGATAGCGTTTAATTGATTAATGTCTTCTTCCATCCGTAGTTGCATATAAGTAAGTTTGGTCTTACTTATATGCAACTACGCTATCTACAATTATGAAGAATCACATGTTTAAATCTTATTACTTCATTTTGTATTCTTTAAAGATAAATATTTTAGGATGTGTCAGCTTAAAAGAATTCTGACAATGACAGAAAGAAGTTATTCAAACTAAAAATTCTCATTATATATCACTAATTAATTAAGAAGTTAAAAAAAGACTAAAGAAAGTTTAGAAATAATTAATAATTTCTTAATTTTCTTTAAAATTTGAAAAATCTGAAATTTCCTGATTTTTGGATTTTATTCGTAAAAATATTAAGGATTTGATAAGGTAAACTCTAAAATCAATATTAGATAAGGAATCAAAAAAATTTTACAGGGAAAAAAAGTTTGAAAAAAAAATTACAAATGAAATTGTAAATATTTCCCTAGGCCTTCTTGCGGCCGCTGCAATAAACAATACAAACCTTGGAAGTAAGCGGTAAACATTATGGTTGTCGAAGTTTAATGTTAATGCATATTTGTAATTAAATGTTATTTTCCCAACTAGTTTTGACCCTTTTTAAATCATGACTTATTATTTTTAATGTGTTTTATCTTAATTGGCATAATTTATTAATTTTAATCATCTACCCTGGATAATTTAAATTATGGCACCCTTAATGTCATAATAAATTGGTTGGCTAACTCTTGAGCCGAATTAATATTAATCATTTAAAACATCTATTTTTACAATCCAATAGAGGGACTAGCTTTCTCTTTCAGCTTTTTTAATTACCACCCGAATAACTAAGTTCTGATGAAAAGAAACCAGCTAAAGTTCTTTACGTGAAGAATAAAGAATACCATATAAGTTTTGTTATTGTTTTTATAAATCTTACATGTAATAGTTTGTTATTTAATTACGTCAATCTCCATGAATTATTTTATCTGAAAATTGTTTTTCTTTAATCAAACTAGAAGGATTTTTGTTATTAAAAATTATTTTGTTCTTCACTCGAAAAAAATTAAAAGCATCATATACCGCATGTTTTGTAGAATTAAACCTTACTGATATTATTTGAAATTACTTTCCACCAAACCTGATGAATTAATTTATTTGAAAATAACGCAGAGTTATTGATGTTATTAAAATATTATTGAGAATAATTGTGTATCTAATTAATTTTTAATATCATCAATTTTAAAGAATTGAAAACAAAAGTTTTATATAAAATTCAGCGTAAATACTTTTCTATATAGGTTCTTGAATAAATTGTTGTAAATTTTCCTTTTGAAATATTCAATATTCTTTGAAAATATCCACATGCTTGTATATGAATGTAAAGAGAATGTAATTGGGTTATTTTGATAAGGATAAGGATTCAAAGCTCAGGCAGTAAAACTCGCAGAGTAAGAAAAAATCAGAATTAATAATCCCTAGTCACAGCCTGTCAGAATAGAGATTAAATGAAGAGAATATTATTATGTCTTTCTTTTCTTAATTACTTTCATTTTGTAGAGTTAGTATTTGCTCTAAAACAAATTTTTAACTTTAAAGACTGTAAATTGTGAAAGATTTTCTCCTTCTTTGAATGTAATTATTTTCTAATAAAAATAAATATTAATTCTGCCATATTATAAAACTTATATGTGTGAAATAAAAAAATAATATATATTTGTGTATATGATAAAATATTTATTTCAGCTTGAAAACGGATTGTAAAACCTTCCGCACTTTTAATCATGCACTAAGATGGGTTTAATTTGACAAAATAGGAGTGAGAGGAAATATGAAAGGAAATTTTTACATTTAACAATGAAGATTCGTAGTTTTATGAGATTTATACATAAATAGTAATATAGAAGGATAAAGGTGCTAATGCACTGTAAAATATTTCAGAGCAATTTTTGTTTAATGTAAGGGGCACAAACATTAAATTATGAAGAATAAATAAAAAAATATATATGTTCTTGAAATTTGGCAATTACTTTCTTAAAAAAATAGTAGTAATCGTTTTATATTAACATGCCACCTTTTCATATGTTATTAAATTTTTATGCGATATTTTAATTTCCCATTTCTTGCTTTTTTTTGTCTCAATATTTAATGATATTATGTAAAATTTTCTCCGGACCCCTTCTGAAAGTTTTTTTTTTGCCATTTTAAAGTAGCCATATCAATATGAAGTTATAAGTCGAAATAAAATGCAGTCAGAAATAACACTCACATAACGCGGGAAAAAATTGAACTGAAAAGTTTCTGATGGTGGAAATGCAAGGTAAAGATCAGCACCGAAAATGCTCTCATCGTTCCGCGTCTCACTCCTTAATGAGATGGTCATGACGAAATGTGGTCGATTCAGAGTTCGTTGACGAACAGTGTATGATTGATCTCTGAAAGTATACTATTATCTCTGAAAGTATACTATTAAAGTATATGATTGATCTCTGAAAAAAAAAACAATGATTAAAAGAGCTGTTTCATTCTTTTGAAAAGTTGATAGCATGTTGTGTTTACTAGGAAAATATATATTTGGTAATTGTTGAAAATAATATCATAAAACCGCTTTATATTGCATGTCAAATCGTATAAAAAATGCCGAAAAGAATTTCTGTATAATTTTGATTACTCATAGCCGGAAGTTTTGAAAAAATGAAAAGGGTATATGCTTATAAATAACTTTTCGTAGTTGATTATTTCTTCTCTTAAGACCTATATTCGAGTAGGATTATTTTTATTGTGTTAATTGATCTATGTTGGAAGAAAAAGGGGGTAGTCATTATTTTTATTGTTTGAAATAAGAAAGAAACTTGAGTAAAATTTATAGAAAAAATATTTAATGTTTGGAAAACAAAGAATCGTTTGCCATTTTATAAAATATTTTCTTTTTTTAAAGAAAACAAATACATTTTATTTGCAAATTTTAGTAAATGATTTTAATCATGTTAATAGAAAAGTGCGTATTAATTAGATTGAGACAATTTATAAAATTAATTTTTATAGCAATTAATATAAAAAATGAAACTTATTATTTTATGTATTATAGAATTTACACTTCTTATTGATAAAAATATATTAAACTTGTTGTGCTAATGGAAGTAAAGCTTAAAATAAGTATTTTCGAATTATTGTATACTTTTGAAGTATCTAAATTGAGATTGTTTTTTCCTCAGTCCTAAAACCGTGTCATTATCAAACATTAATTAAAATTTAGAACTTACAAAAATTAAATAAATAAGCTTTTAAAGATGGAGTATTTTGAAACAGGAAAAAAACAAGATTTGATCAATCTAGCAACTGAATTAAGATTACAGGTAACATAAGGTTTTAAAGTGGTTTAAATTAAGAAAGTGATTAAGAATGTGGATTCTTATAATTAATAGTTCGCAAAAGAGTTGCACAAGGTGATTATTTATCAATGCCTTGCAGATGAAAGGAAAGCTGAACTCATAGCCGTTGAAAGACAGGCAGAACGTTTACTCAGATTTGAAAAATTATAGGTTCAAGCAGAATCCAATCGAAAAATGACTAATGAGAGTCACCCTCAGAAAAATATCTGATGAGCCTAAACTTGATATTAGGCGCATTCTTCAAAGATTCAACCGAAAGGAAAATGAAATTGTACTTTACCCAACCATGATTGTTAGACAATTATAATTTGTAAAACCACCGGAAGGCAGCTGAGTTTCTTACCTAATTGGTGTTTTTACCGTCTGAAATAAATCAAATGAAAATGAAAAAGGATGAGAAAATTCTAAAAGTTATGCAAAAGTCAAATAAATGCTTTTAAAAAGATGTCGCCTCTTTCCTGATAGGTTCCATCAATTGTTTACTCAACACCAAAAAAAATGCAGTCATTACATGGAAAGATTACGCTTTTGAATTAAAATCCTATTTTGAAAGATGGACAAAGAACTGAATATTTCTATTTCTGAAGAATTGTAGGACTTGATAATCGCAGTTCAATTGAAAAGGAGAACCCCTTCTGAAATGAAATAAAATTTTGAAGAAACCAACATGTGATGAAATCAATGTTAAAAGAAAACGTTGTCTTTTCACTTGAAAGAAGATGTAAAACTCCCAATCCTCGGGAAAATTAGCTCAAATTCCACGATTTTGGTAATTTTGCCAACTCTAGACTAGAGAGAAAATCGTTCCAATGATAAGGGTGCGGTTATACTGGTTTTATTCAAGCAAAGCGCCTAAAGTGCACTAAATACAAAAAATAATCTAGAATTGTTGTTCAAAGTGTGAACCACTTTTTGCGGTGGAATAGTCCGGTCCCCTACTAAGTTTTATCTTCCAAATTACGTGTGGAGGAGATGCAGCCTTTTATGCTGATACCGAAGCATCAAACTCCATTACCGGAGAACAATTCTTTAAACTGTTACCAGATTGGAAATTCAGATTTTATTAGAAAGACATAACGTTGTTTTTAGCAAATTAAAAAGAAAAAAATTTTGAAGAGTTAACAGCTACAGTAAATTTCATTTTAGAATGAAATATTGTCTGTGCATAGTTCGTCGCCTTTACTGAAATAAAAGAAAATATAATTATTCTTGGAACAGATTTCTTGCAAGCTGATGGAATAGTATTGAATATCCAGAATGGTACTTGGTATTTCAGTGAAAATCTATATAAGACCTTTCTTTTTTTATAAGAATTAATCTAACTTTAAAGAAAATCTGATTGTGATAACATCTCACAAGGTAACTTCGCCATAGACGTTTCCTGTCAAACTGTGTTCATTTCTGTGACACTGAGTGAAGACGAAGGAAAATATTTGACAGACAAACAACGTGACAGTCTTAACTTTTTGTTAAAAGAATTTGAGATACGCTTTCATCTAGGAGGATACACTTTTCCTTTCAAGAGTATCGCATACAAATTGAAAATTACTTACTATACTGATATCGAATGACCTCTGCAAAGAAGAGACTGTTAAAAGTGGAGCTAGAACCCTTACTAGTTGAGGGTATCATTGAGTAGTGCTAGAGTTCTTACGCTTTTCCCATCATGTTGGTTTCAAAACCCAATGAATATTCGATTGTGCATTGATTACAGAAAATAGGCAATATAATAACGTGTTCGAGGGGCATAAAGTTATCCTATCGAATAGTTCGATGGGCTCTGCAAATTCAATATTTTTACCTGACAATTCCTGATACCTATTCTCTTCTTAGAATAGATTATTTATTGAATGTGGCTAAATACTTGAAGTAAATGTCCATAATAGATTTGAGAGCTGGTTACAACGTCCATGAAAATTTATGAAGTAGACTAAGAGAAAAATTCTTTTATTTGTACTTTCGGCTCGTATAGGTTCTTCTGGATGCCGTTTAGTTTGAGAAATGCTCCAGCAACATTCCAATGCTTTATAGATCTCAAATCTGGACAAAACGGATTCTAATTTGGACGTTCTTGTCCTTTCATTCTTAGTTATATCATTGTTTTGACTTAAGGTTTGACACACATTTAAAAGACTTAAGATAAGAATTTGATAGACTCTCGTTGTTCACATTTACTACTAATCGAAAAAAATGCAACTTTGCTTGTGACAAAGCGATGTATTTTAAACATTACATTACTGAAAATGGAATAGACGGGAATATTGACAAAGTTGCAACACTGCAGAAAATCTTTCAGCAAACCAGCATTAAAGTAGTTCAGTCATTTTTACAGACTTGTCCATGGTTCAGAAGATATTTTCCACATTTTTCCGAAGTAGCGAGACCAGTTAAAAAAGAATAAACCCTGGACTTTGAGCGAACTTGAAAAGAAAGCATTTGAAGAGTTAAAGACGAAGCTAATTTCACCACCTGTTAACTCAACCTGCCGGAAACAAGCCTCTTGTAATCATAATTGATGTATGTAGTTATGCAGTTAGTACAGTCCTTATCCAAGAAGAAAGCCTAGAAGAGCACTCATTGAGTATGCGTCGATGCTGAGTTATGCAGAAAAGAACTACTCCACAACAGAAAGGGGAGTTCTTGCTGTTATTTGGGTTTGGAAAAAATTGTGGGTATATGTAGAACCAAAAAAATATCATCATAACGGATAATCAGCCCTTAATAATTCCTTAATGAACTACTTCTGGCCCTTTCTTAGACCAGCATGCAATTTGACTGAAGTTGTTTTACGCTTTCTAGAAGTCCAAACTTCAGAGTTTAAATGAACTTACACACACACAGACACACACACACACGCAGACACACACACACACACATACACACACTTACATAACACCATCCTGTGCCCCCGGTGCCTATAATGCTAAGTTATCTAATCGGTTTGATGAGCAGAAGATGGGAGAAAAAGAGAGAGAGAGAAAAAAAAAGGAAAAATTTGTTAAAGGCAAAAAAGAGACGATACAGGGATTTCCAGAGAGAATGCCATCATCGTCAAATCTTACATTAATCTGTTCAATTTTTTTCTGAAGTTATAACTGGATAGAGAGGACAAGAATAGTGAAACAAATGGTGATTTTGGGTTGAACTTACCGGAGAATAAGATTACGAACTGAAAAGAGTGGAAAATTGTCAACAAATGTATGGCAAATCTTGAACATATGTATGGCAAATACGCAATCACTATAGAGTCAGAAATACGTAGCGTCTATCTGGGTCCTGGGATCTTGATTTACATCATGGCATCTGTACTTTTGATTGAGTTTTTAAGATATAATTTTGGTTGGTTTTCACAAGGGGTGATGCAACTCTCCTCTACCATTCTTCTTCGAGACTTCTTTCTGGCTTGCTCAAGTGCCATGAGAGAGTGAGTAGACCTTCTGTGGCATAGTGAATTAGAGATCCTATTTCCCACATCTACAATAAGGATAGTTGGCTAGACGGAATCTGTGTAGTTATGTCGGGAATGGACCGTGTCCAGTGAAGAAAAGGACATTCGCTCTGCTCCAGTTGGCAGCGTAGAGAGAAACTTTTGGTATTATGTTATATGTGGAATGGCCCGTTTCTTCTTCCCATTTCTTTGGTCATCTTGTTATCTTCTTGTTTTGGAGCATGTTCTTCAAATGACATCTTGGGAGCTTCATTATATTCCGATCTTGATTAGTACTAGCTGCTGTTTACGCCATCGCATTCCCGTCATAGCCTACATGTGCCTTGATCCACGAAAGTTTAATATAAGAATTTTCAAGAAGAAGGGAGAAGGTATCTCTTGCTAATTGGCTATTGAATTTTGAAGAGTTTGAGGCTTGTGTACTTGCTTTATTGTCGACATAAATAGTGATTGGTTCAGATGAAGGAAGAGAGGTTGCGTAATTCACTGCTCTGTTGAGTGCTAGGAGCTCAGCTTGGAAGACCGTGTTTTCTTTCAGTAGGCTGGCTGACCACTGGTGTATAGTGGCTGCATCCTGCATGACACAAAATGCCGCCCCAACTCCTGTTGAAGAGTTTGACCCATCCGTATATATTCCGAATCCCCAAATTCTGAGACTCACCGTCTTCCAACGAAATTTGATGGGCATGGAGTTGTGACGTCCATCCCGAAGCTCTGTATTCATACTCACAGGGGTTGATATGAGGCATATCATATACGATTCTATGGAGTCTCTACAGTTCAGTCATTCTTGCAATCATCTGAAGTTAAAGATGAAGAGGAGGCGAGCCAAGGGTAACTTGAAGAGCTGAAGTAGGAGTGGTCTTATAAGCTCCCGAAATTGCTAACAAAAAGCCTCTTTGGATGGAAAAGAACTTTCTTGCTAATCGAACCGTCGGATGGAGACACCAAACTCCTGCACCGTGTGCAAGCACCCTGACAATGACTGTCCTGTACAAACATTTTCTGTGTCGATGTGTTATTCCCCAGGATTTGCCAGTTCATGTCAAGAGTTCAATATATGTTAAAATTTTGTAAAATAAATTATTTTCGGATATATTAATACCCTATTCACAGTGCCCAGTAAATCCTCTGAAAATATGGAGTATCGTAAAGAAAAATACTATATTTTTATTTTAATGAACAATTATCTTCATTTCATCCAAAAACAGAAAGTTATATAATATTTAAAAACACATATCTAAAATTAAATTATAATCAGAGAATCATTTTTCAGATTTGTACTGATGTCATTAAAACTGCAACTGTTTGAGTTTTCAGACTTAGAAAAATATTCTCTCTGTATAAGCCAGGGATTTAAGACGTTTCTACAGGGGACAAATCTCATGAATGGGATTTCGATGAATGTGAAGATCAATTAATGGGTCTTTCGCACCTAATCCACTAACTCTATTCCTCACAGATGAGATAGGAAACTTTGCTGGGAAAAAGAGCATCATGTTTAAATCACATGCTGCGCTGCTCTAATATCGGCACTCTTTGCAGCAATTTGGAGCAGATGTGCTGTAGATATTCAGTGTACATTGTTTCATTCAGAAGTTCATTTATCAGCTATTATCCGAGTTGATAATTATCCAAAACCACCCCCTCCCCTATTTATTGACACTAATCTTCTGCTCAGGATTTCCCGTTAAGCTGAAAATGTGGATAATTCATCGGCCACACGCATCTTTCATCCCTCTTTCTTCGCAGTTTGCAATATCTTGTCTAAATGCTGTTTATTGCTAATGTTGATGCCTACAAACATATTTTTTTACTTTATCAGCTCCTTAACAAAATAAGAAGTACAAAACAATCCTATCGATTCTAAATTTAATTGTCTGTCATTAAAAACTCCAACACACACACACGCGCATATA
>JAOUZG010041477.1:6083056-6095870 GCA_026289955.1 Argiope argentata
CGATCTTGAAGCGATCTCATAATCTCCTCTGTGAGAGGAGTGTTTTTGAAAACTCAACCCAATCGAAATTTTGGCTCCCCATGTTCTTATAGTTTTATGTCTAATAACACACTAAGAGTACTATCGTTTCCAGTTTCTTTTATAGAACAGAATTGTTTTCATTATGTTTTGACGTCATTGAATTTCAAGCAAGACTTTTAGATAGATTTTTTTAAACTTTTCATCATTTCTTGTTCATTTTTTAACAGCTCTTATCCATTTTGTAACATAATATTCATAGGCTTGCATTCTTGCGAATAATGCGATAAATGACAACAGGGATGTAGCTTTAGTTTTTGTTGTACGAAGCATTTCACGATGATTTCGTTTCTCTGTTTATCTTGAAGACTTAGAGGATGCAGCGATAGCTGTGTAAAATTTTATACAGAAAATATAAGCAGATATGTCCACAAGTAAACGTATCAACATCTTAGAAACATAATCTGTTGACCTAGGGTTTTTTTAAAGAATGAAACAATATCTTTTTTAATAGGTGGAAGCCCATAACTATCGAAATAATAGACGGTTCCATCTCGGAAAAATGCGCAAACCCAATGACTGCCTGATTGAACCTTATCGTTTAAGTTAATAACAAAAGAAACAAAATCACCTTTTACTAGGGGTAGCGAATCGCAAGCATAAACACCTCCAAATTTTCGTTTTATCATAGAATCACTACATGCGAGACGACAAATCGTTATCGTATCCATTTTTAATAATCGATAAAAATGCAACGCGATCGATCAATTTCTATGGTGTTTCGAAATTCTGAATAAACCACCAAACTCAACGTCTCTGTGAGGGCTGTGCCGAATTCGATTTCAATCGATATATTTCCGTTTTTAACAACGCTGATGTGGGACTCGTTAGATGCAAAATCAGGGGTTAAATCAATTGCGTGCAAAGCATAGCCATTTTTATATTCGTCATAGTTTATGTTAATGTTTTGAAAATTATGATAGCGATTCAAATCAGTGAAAAGGCTCAAATAGCTGCGAGCGTAAGAGTCGGAACCAAAATCTGGGGTATAAGGTTTTGACGGGTATGTTTTATTTCCATCTGAAATACTTAAATAACTCAAATCGTAATGCAAAAATTTAAAAGGATTTTTAGCTAGATTTCCATTTAAAGCATCATTCGCTAAGAATCCTAAAATGATTCGCGATGAAAGGGAACCGATAAACGCATTTGAAATCGTTAAACTTTGCAGCCCCCTTGCTAAGGAGAATGTTCGAACATCTTCTCGCCTTATTGGGAGTTTCATCGAACCATGCTCAAGAGCTTTTTCTTGCGCTATGATTATAGAAGGTGCAACATTTACTTTTCGAATAAAAAGACTCGCCGATTGAATGATAATTTTACAATCGGCAATAGTAGACATTAACGCAAATTCTGATTTGTGTCTGATCAATCGAATTCTTACATCCACGCCATTCGGTAGTAAACGTGCCTGGCTTGCTATATCCATATGGAGAGGCCCAATTAGATCTAGTACTTTTGATTCTGCTGATATTTTTTGTCGCTCTCTAAATCCTAAATTAGCCGAATTTGCTCCTTTCGTATCGAAGTGATTTGCTGTATCCTTATAAAATGACTCAGAAGTTAATATAGTCTCTTGAGCAGTTTTTGACGAAAATAACAAACTATCTATTTAAGACCGATATGCATAATTGACCTGATTCATAACTTGACGATCATTTAAAAAGACACTTAACTCTGAAAAGAGAGTGTTTAAGATATAATTTATGGGATCTATGTGATCCGTATTCAAAAGATTTTTGCCGTTCTTCTTAACAACTTTAACTTTTAAATGTAAGATGCTGTGCAGTAAGTCGAGATATTGATCTTCATTTCCGCTGATGAAGAATTCTAGAGGGGAATTGTCAGTGAGATATGCGACTGGTTGAATTTCTGCGAAAGAACTTCCGTGGATTGCTAGCTGAACAGCGTCTTCGTTGAACAAATCTAACTCGGGTTTTCAGACAAATAGCCATCATGAGAAGATGTATTCCGTTTCGTTCTGTTTTTTTCTAGGTCGCCTTTTCTTCCCGGAATGCGTTTTTCTCGCCGAGCATTTTCTTTTTATACCCCTTCCATGTTGAAGTTTTTGAAAGATATCATCTTTAATTTGTCCGGATGTTTCTCTTAATCGACGTTTAGCAGAATCTCTAAACGAGGCGCCCTCTGACATATCGCTCAGAACATTCTTACCAGTTCTTAAGAACTGACTGCCTTGATATTTTCCCGCTCTCATTGCGAGGGGGTGATGAAACATCTCAAATCCCCCTCAAAACCCATAACCTCTCTGATAGGGAACTCCTGTGAAATAAACATTTCCCCCTGTTTGTTGGAGGCGGTAATAAGCCTCACAGCTTCTACTGTCCAACTGCATTTTTGCTAGTCTTGCGAGCATGTGAAAACTCTTTTGGGAAATCTGCTAATTTATAGCTTTGCGTCGGAACGGAAGTATAACGTACGTTTTACCCCGCTCAGTGTTATGTCGGTATCAAAGCTCGTTTTTAATTCAATGAGCACTGTTTTTATGTACGATTTTCGCACAGGAAATTATAGAGGTCGATCGTAATATTTAACTATTTGGTCTTCTTTCTCGTTCATGCCGGGAATGATTCGAAGAAGCGGAGCAAAGGAATCTCCAACATGATGCGATTGCACTAGATCGCTATAAGTAAATATTTCAGTTATTCCTCCGCTTAAATCAAGCGAATACTGGGATTCGTAGTTCCCGCTTTTAAACAAAGTCTCATTAAAACCTAACATTTCCGCTAAATGTTTCGCAAATCTTATTTCATAATACTCTGGGACGTGAAGAGTAGTTTTCGAGTTTTCTCAGAGCGATAGTTTCACATATTTGAACGAACTAAATAAATCCGAAGGTGTTTTATATATCCCTTTATTAATAACAAAATCTTTCGAATGTTTGATAGAATTCAGAAACGAGGGATATTCTTTGATTATCACTCTAAAAGAATCGCGACTGTTCGCGTGAGCTAAATAATCAACTTTCAATTTCTGCGTCTGATTGATGACAGTATTCTCTCGGAGATTCATTTTACGTAACAGCGGAGACCCTGTAGATTTTTCTATATTCATTTCGACATATTTCGATAAAATTATAGAAACCTTAAACGTGCGGCTATCGTATTCAAACTTTATGTGTTCATTCATATTTATCGCAGCTAGTTGCGTATTTAAAAGTTCAAACAAAACTCTAGGCTTGTGTATTGTCATCTTTCCGAATATTGAAGATATTTCAATATCTACTTCTAGGATACTTCTAGGTATAGAATCGACAATTTTCAGCTCTATATCTACAGTAGATTGCTGAGAGGGGCGAAATCGATAATTTGCCGAAGACCTCAGAATGGTATCTTCGTTAGGCATATGTAGCATATATAACAATTTAGATTCTTTCAAGATATGCAATTCCATATCTTTGTGAATGTGGAATGTGACTGTCGCAGCTCTCGAATCGTATTCAAATTTTATTTTAAATTCACCCACAGCGTCTGCGATTTTTCTGTTCAAAGCTAACCAAAATGCATCAATATCCTCTGATTTATATTTAACTTTTATTTCGTGTTCAAACTGGTCCGTGACCACAGCGTCTTCTTTTTCATACGTAATAGTATATGAATTGTTATGATCACCGATATTAAACCCATTGCGAAGAATGGATACTTCCGATAATGCCACTTCCCAATCGCCAAGTAAGACTAGAGGAGCTGATAATTTAGTTTTATATACGGATTGCTTATTCGAGGGGAAATAATCCATGCTCGAATCACTTGGTAAAGTGATGTAGAACTCTTTTACCTCATCCATTCTGCTTTTAACCAAGAATTAAAACGATTGTCAAATCCTTTCCATTTAACGAAATGCTCCTTCTTTTTTCCCCTGCCTCTGCTTTTCAAAATTTTTTCGATTCTCCGAAAAACATTAGATGCCTTTGTTACTTTCTGCAGTTCTTGCTTGTAAAACCGCACTCGTAGAATTTCGTGTTTCAAATCTAAAATGTAAGTTGCTGGCTTGGAGGGAAATCTTTTCCGTATTGTAAAGATCTCTTCAGACCAATTTGACAAAAGTCCTCTACGAAATGTTTTTGCAGTTTTGGAAATTCTGACTTGATCGCTAACGTTAAATTTGAATTGAAATTTGCTTTTTAAACCATATAATTTGCGAAAAATTAACGACTCATGCTCTTCCCTCACTCAGGCAGGAGAAAACCCAGTACTGCGATGAACGTTTTTGTTGTAAGCGTTTAACACATCATCTAGAATGTCGATGTATTTATAAGAGCCTCTGTGAGTAAAAATCCGAAAGAGTTTATTCTTCAGAGTTCGGTTAAATCTTTCAACAACGCTTGCTTTGTATTCATTATACGAGCTGTAATGGTTTACGCCACGTTTTAAAACAACCCTGAAATTAACTTGTTATAAAATTCGGTTCCGTGGTCTGTTTGTATGTTTCGAATTTTGTGTTTCATTTTTTTAAACAATTTTTTAAATGCTTCTAGCACAGAATTAGCATTTTTCTTTTTCAAAGGAATCGCGTACGCGTACTTTGAAAATACGTCTATTGCTGTTAAAATATATTTAAATCCTCTATTGAATTTGGAATATTTCGAAACATCTACTAAATCGCATTGCATCAAATCTCCAATACAAAACAATAACACTTGTCTTCTCTTAAATTTCACGCGAATCGGTTTGTGAAGAGTATAATCATCTTGTTTCTCAAGCCATATTTTAATTTCCTGCTGAGGCAGATTCGAAGCTTTTGAAAGCCTTGCTATTCCTCCGAAGGAAGCTGGATGTTTAACATCATAATAAATGTCATTTAATATTCTATCCACTTGCTGTGGCTTTGGCTTCTCATTTTCCATGGCGGTTCTGCTTCACGTTCAAAAGCTCTCTCGCCTGCTGATCTGGATCGTCGACGATTGGGGCTGAAAAGGGTAGTCGAAACTCTGCAACTATCGTCTTTTATTGGGCTAAAGTCAAAATCATCAAAAGGTGAATCAGGACCTTTCAATTTTTTTAGAACATTTTTGTTGGAAATCCACGAGTGAGGTATATTGATGTCAATAATTGCTTTTATAAATTTTTCGAGATGTTGCGGTTTTTCTAGTTTTTTTTCGAATTCCACATCACATAAGAAAATAAATCCATAACTTTCGAACCTTTAATAGGAACTCCGCTTTCTGTCATTTCCCCATTTTCATTCCAGTGGTACAAACGCGTTTTGAGTTTTTCTACTATCGCTGGTACGTATTTTTCATATGCTCTAGGCACAATGTATCTAATATCTCGCAATATTGGATCTTCGTCTTCTATCTCCCGCCCAGGAAGCTCTTCTGCTTGGTTTGTTGTTGGTTTATCGGCTATCGTGACGGGAATGGGCGGAGCTGGCTCTCTCGCTGTTTTTTGACATCTCATAATAAACTGAGACAGCAGCTTAGCTCGCTGGTCGCTCGGTAATTGGGATTCATCAAGCAAATTCAATATGTTTTGTTCCAAATCCAATTCGGGTGCTTTGGGATGACGATATGCAGCTAATAACTCAGGAGGAACCAATGTCATTTTTTTAGCAATGATAACTTTCTTGTGAACAGAGGATGGGAAGTTTCTGTTTATAAAGGTTTCCGCTCCCCCATAGCTTTGGGGAGGGGTATGCCAATTCTTGAATTCAAATTAGCGATTTTCAAATTATGTTACCAATTGCATGAGCGACCATTCCAGCGACTGCAGACGCTATCGCAGGTAAAATCAGAGGTAAAAATCCACCACCTTGATTAATGAGGATTTTTTTCTTATGGTTTAGTTTTGTATTTTTATTTGCAAGCTATCGTAAGCCGGTTTTATACTTGCACAATTTTTTCTTGTTAACGGGAACGTTACCTATCAATACGTTCCAGCAAATTTCGCATAATGCTAGAATTTGTGAAGTTGAGGCTGTTGTTAGCAGTGATCGTCTTTGTTTGGGAGATGTTTTTGAAAGCAAATCCACAAATGAATAATGACCGCTCAGTTTATTTTTCATTTCGGTTTGTAAATCCAATAAATGCCGCTACTATCCGGAAATAAACTATCGCTTAGTCTATACTCGTCGCTCGTAAGAGGATGTATGTCAATCAACAAATAAGAAAAAGGCTCGACAGTTGCGCTTTTATAAACTTCGAGAAAAAAAATTGGATTTCGATATATACAACTGTCGACCTAAGCAATTTATTTGATTCATATCTCTCGCATTTTTAAACAGAATCATATAGTGTGTGTTCAAACTTATAGTCCTTAGGTATTTGTTTTGAAAATAAAGATTTTGAAGAATGAGTATACAACTCACTCTGAAATGATGTGAAATAACTGTAAAAAGCTGAGCAACTTTTTCTTCTAAAAACAGCTTTAAATCATCAATAACGAGCAAATCAACATCCTCATAATTCTCAGGTAGACCATTTACAATGTTCTTAGAAGCTTCATTTATGAAGGATGGAGGGCTGTAGTAGTAACACCATTTAATTTTTTGCGGTTGATAATCGTACACATTGTTGCGCAACATCTGACATACCAAAGAGGATTTTCCCGATTGGCTAGGACCAACAATGCAGCATGTTGCAGGGTGTTTTAACTTCAGCATACTTCACAGATTTTTTTAAATTCTAACTCTGTTAATTGAACGCCTATAATTTGAGGTTTCAGATATCTTGACTCGTTCGAGTGAGCCTCTTCCGACCAGAAATATCTTATATCAAAGATCGTCATATCATTTTTATAGCAAACGTGGAGAAATAATTTTCGACCGAGATGCTTGGACAGAAAGCAAGAGGTGTTTGTGATATTAACTTTTTCGGTCGTATCTCCTGGTGAGTGCACACTCATCATAAGTAAAATGAATTCTATTACGATAACAAGCAACAAGATAACTACTTGAAAAGATTTGTATTTTTCGAAAGTAGACATCTTCACAAAGAGAATTTTTTACATAATACGTTAAAGACTTGCTCGTGAATGAAAGTTTCCATGCGCAGATCCCTATTTATAAACCGTTGTGAGAACGAGAGAAGAAACCTTATTTTTATGATAGTCATTTCTTCGTAAAATAAAGATTGAGATATTTCTAAAAACAATTCTTCATTAATCGGAGCGATCGCAGCGAGGTGCGTTAAATCCGTTCCGTAGAATTGATCAATCTCTTCCATTTTAACCAAAGAGAACTCGAGCGCTTACTTTTATAAGCGTGAAAACATCCTCCCCCCATATATCAGCGCTCAGATTTTTACTGACTAGATTCGAACTCTTGTCTTTTCAGTTATCAAAAAAAATTCGATAGTCTAGAAATATTTTACGCGTTCCTTACCTTCTAGACCATCGGACCTCTGTCGAACTTGATTAAATTTTGAAGTACTTTTAACTCAAAGAACGATTTTTTTTACAGAAAGCACTATTTTATTTCTCCCTCAATAACGTATTTCAAATTTATTTAAATTTAATCTTTAATTGCGTTTTAAAAACTCGTACGATATCTTCAAGAACATATTTTGCTATCTTCTAGATCTTTATTTTCCTCTAACGTAGTTCAGCCTTCAAGGAAATTTTTTTGTTTTTCCTCATCTTGGATCTTTTTTCTTCAATGTTAGCCCTTGTAACAAATATTAATAAGGTAAGTTTCAATTAAGGTAAGTAGCAATGCAATCCTTTCGTTAATCAGATATCTAATCGTTTAGATTCAACTCGCGTTTTTCGCTTCACCGATGCTTTTCCTCTTCTTACAGCTCTCTCGTTGAAATATTATGTCTCTATCACTATGCGGCGTTTGCATTTCTCGCTATGCACACTCTCGTCTTGCTATTCATTAGAGATCTCTCGTTGAAAATTGTGTAGTACTTTGTATCACTTTGCAAAGTGATGCAGAGTACTACATTTATATACTACCTTTTATTTGAAAATCGGGGAACCAGTCTGAAACATTTATATATTTTTGGTTGATTTCAATAAGCTTTGAATAATAAAACCCTAAAAATATGCTCGTGAAATGGGAAAAAAATATTACGATACTTCTTATATGTGAAGATTTGGATGCATCGTTTATCAGTAGGACAATATTGGCTTTCTAAAAAATGATCGAATCAAATCAATGAAAGATTCTGGTTACCTGTAAAAAAAAGGTATTTCTGAAATAGGACAAAATCCATTCCTTTTTAGAAGTGAAGGGAGGCATGGAGACAGGCGAGCTGTATTTTTCAGGTTAATGTTTCTTAAGTTGAGTTTTTAAAGTTAAGTTAATGTCTGATAAGACAGCAGGAAATGTCTCAATTGACCTAGAATCAAAAATTCTTTACCCGGTAGTGAATACAAATAATTGTAACCTATGGGCTGGTCCTGGTTTAGTGCGACGTAACCAGAAACTATTCTCACTCATCGTAATCTTAATCGTAAAGGAAGTCAAAATAAAACCAGATATAAATGTCCAATCAGCCAATCAAAATTTTCTTCTCTTCTTCTGATCGTCGGCACGATGCTAGGCTAGGCTCTTAGGATAGATATATACTGTTTTGTTTAATACCGTATATATAAAATTATTTTTATAAGAATGTTCAGTGATTGGAGCCCAAAATATCAACCTTCTATTTCCACACTCAAAATGATCACTCCTATCCTTACAACCCTATTTAAGAGTAATGATTATTTTTTTTATTGCAAACTTTAAGGAATATTTGTTATTACACTTTTTCCAATTCCATTATATGCTAAAAGGCATAATCTATTTATCTATCCCATTGTATCGAAAAATTTGTACCCCACACTGACGTCAGTTTAAAGAAAAAAAGTTCTATTATTTTCTGTAAAATTATCCTTTGATAGGGGATCAGAATATTTGTTAGCTTGTAAGTAAAATATAAAAATATCTAAGATTACAATTACTTTTTATAATGCAGTATGGTTCAAAATTTAATGTACACAGTGATAAGAAATGCAAAATCATACTTACCCACTTAGTGCTTTAATATGATGTGAAATGTTTGATTAGTATTTGCGTAGTACGTTAAAATCAGTGCCAGTCGTTCCAAAATCCATATCTATATGGATAAATGTAAAACTTTTAATATTTAAAATGTCTTTGACACTCACACCAAATTTCGCTCTTTAGAGCATTAACAGCTTCTTAAGACAGAGATTTATTGGTTTACAAACATTGGTACACAGGTACATCATCACCATCAAAATTATCTTTGTCATAACGGTCTGAAAAGCTAAGTCTTTTCAAAATGCATGCCTTCTATTGTGAAGAACAAAAACACCGAATAGATATTGCTTTGAGCAGTCGTTTCGAAATCGGGTAGATGTATAAAATACCGTTTTCAATAAGATGTTTCTACCAAATAAACATTTCTTTATCCAGAGGGCAATTCTTCCAAAAATTCATATGATATTATTTTTGTTTCTATATTTTATCTCATGTAATAACTAGAATATGGAATTTTATTGTACATGCTCTATTCTACCATATTATATATCCAAACGAAAATTTCAAGCTTATATTTAAAAATGACTTTACTTTGTAGCTATTTAAACTTAATTATTCTTACTTGAATGTGTAAAAGTTGATATCTCTAACAATTGTAAATCTATTTTGTAAGCTCTTCGATCTAAACTATTGATAAAAATACAGTAAAAAAATGTTTTTTTTTTCTTTAGAGCGATTATCTCTAAAACGATAGAAGAAATTTTCTTGCACATTTTAAATTAACAGAATTTTTATTAAAAATTTACAAATGCAACGAAAATGTCATTCAATACATTGAATTCAGGTATATTTTCAAGAAATGAGTGCCATTTTTTGATATCATCATTCTTGCATATTCTTCCTTTTCTCTTTTTATCTAATGTGACATAAAAGGGAATATCAGGAAATATCGGTATATCAAGAATATTTTTGACTCTTCAAAATTTTGGAAAAGTGAAATACTTTCACTTCGTTATCCATACTATAAAACCTAAAATTGTCCAGGTGAATGCTTTCTGCTGTTATTTTTTGTCTTACATTGCCGAAAGTTTAGTGTTTCTATTAAATAAAAACAGAATTACTTCGAAAATTGAAAATATTTCTATACTTTCTTCATCGCCATAGATAATTTTTAAAGCTTTTGAAGAGCTGTCGTTACAGCCATTTCAATTATTTTTTAGTCTTTCCATATTTAATCATATTGTATTGATAAAAATGATAGACATAAATAAATCTCCAAAATATTAAAGCAGATTATTATGACTTTGAATTTGTAATTTATAATAAAGTAGCTTTAATTTATACTACTATGCAACAAATCATTTCAATATGGATAATTTAGAGATTAATATGTGCATATGATCACCAATAAAATAAATTACTAGTAAGAAAAGTGGCAAAGCAGGTGCATTATTATTGATGTCGAGTGTAAGAATTATATTAAGTTTTAAAACATTAAGCAATCTAACATGAAAATAATTGAGAATTTTGTATAGAAAAATGCTTAGAATATCATTTAAAAATAACAAACTTTTAAAATTTTCCAATTATATTATTTTGAGAAATATAAAGCATAAATTTCCTTTTTTTTTTCTAAGTCGAAATATTAATTGTTGACGAACCAGATTGTAAGAATAAAAAAATAGACGCTTAAAAGTTGTAAGAAGCCGAAACAAATTTTTGTTGTCACTTTTTTTTCACCCATTTATAAAATATCTTTGAAAATATATGCTTCATTAAATAAATCAAATAAAAATATAATCGCTTCTTTAAATTATCTTGATTTTATAAATATTTTATTACAAAAATAATTAATCAAACTGCTTATTAGAGAAAACATAATTTGAAGATAATATCGATAGCATAATAAAGAAAGCAAATTTAATTTTTACAAATGGTAAACATTGAAAAATTTATATAAAGTTTTAAAAACGGGAAAATTTAACGTGACGAATTATTTTCACCATATTCATTACAACAACCAAGTTTCATCTACAGGAACAAAAAGTTTCTTTGAAAACATGTTCAAACTTTATACATGTTCTTTAATAACATCAATTCAACAAACAGGTGAATGCACATCTGTTGATTTAAAGTTGAAGGAGTAGAAAAATTATTAGTCTCAGTTACAAATGCAACACCAGATGTAATGTTTTATTGCTCAAGGGATTCTTTGTTTGACATTTATTACGAAACTCAATCATCCATTGGGCACGGTGGTAGAGACCGAATGATAAAAGAACTTAATCTTCGTTCCAAAAATATTACTCAAAATGATATTACGATTTTCCTGAATTTTTGTGAATCTTGGCAACAAAAACGCAAAGCGGGCAGAAATGGTGTTGTCGTTAAGCCCATGATTTTTGCACACATGAATTTAAGATGTGAGTTTGACCTCGTGGATTTCCAATCACAACCTGATGGAAACTATAAATTTATTTTAATTTATCAAGATCACCTTACAAAGTTTGTGGTTTTCAGATTTCTTCAAACAAAGAGAACAGAAGAATTTTCAGAACAGTTGCTAGATATATTCCTGCTGTTTGGAGCCCCATGTATATTGCAGTCGGACAATGGAAGAGAATTCTGTAACAAATTTATTGGTGACTTAAAAGTACCTTGGCTAGAGCTTAAGATCGTGCATGGCAAACCAAGATATAGCCAAAGCCAAGGCAGTGTTGAGAGAGCCAATCAGGACATAGAAAATATGTTGACCACTTGGATGCAAGACAACCAGTCAACTTCGTGGAGTAACGGGTTAAAATTTATCCATTTTATGAAGAACAGAAGTTCCATTCTGGTATTAAAAAGGCCTCATAAGTGGCCATGTTTGGTTGCACAACTAGAGTTGGACTGTCAACAACTGCCATTCCAAAGGAAGCACTTAATTCGCTGGTCGACGAAGATCAATTACAAAATACTTTGAATGCAATGAATGTTTCTTCTCAACCTGATAATGAATGTTTCTTTTCAACCTGATAATGAAAAAGTAGTTGAACAAACAGTATTACATAAGCCCATTACGAAAGTATGTGTGTCTGTTTAAAAGAGTGCAGTGAAGATATAATTTGCTTCAAATGTATGAAGCCTGTCCATATATCATGTTCTGAAGATTATGTTTCAGAAGATGAAGTTGAGCAGAAAATCTGCAAATTTTGTTTTAATGAACTTAATGTTTAAAAAGAAAGAAAAATGTTTAAAAATTCAAGCGAAAAAGATGAAATTAATGTCGGATGAAATCATTATGAAGCCTCTTTGGGGTTTACCGTCTGTATCCCAGTGCCTAAAGTTGACAGGGGAAAAGGTGATGCAGAATCTATTTTAACTATCATCATGAAAATAACCGAGAAGGAATTTTCCAATAAGACACAAGAAACGGCCGCATAAAACAATTATATTCCCGATCCCAGTTCAGTGCCTGCGAACAAAAATTAATTAAAATCGAAGAAGTACCGGATATAGAAATATCGCCATTTATACGCTGCATAAATTAGATAAATTGCTCCTTTTTCTTTTTAATTGTCTATCATTAATTTATTTATAGAATACATAGTAATTTCATTTTAGATAAATTGTTTATTTTACACTTTAACTGACTCTTATTGGTTAATTTATGGAATACTTAATTATTTTATAGAATTATTAGTTAAAGTGTCAAATTAAGAACATATTACACACTTGAATGGACACGATCAATTATTTCATGGAATAACTAGCTATTCTATAAAATAACTGCATTATATACTTTAAC
>JAOUZG010041477.1:6096270-6133394 GCA_026289955.1 Argiope argentata
CATAATAGAGATTTCCTTTAACTAATCTTAAATTAAATCTTAGTAATCATAAATCATAACATTAAATACTAACGTTTCGTTTAATTTTACTTTAAGTAATATTGTGATTCTTTATTTGATTTCGATAAATTCAGCGATGTTTATCTAGGTTTGAAGACATGTTTAATCAAGATTTGTTTTGAACGTATCATAATGGAAATTAATTATAGAATTCCAAGAGTTACGGAATAGGAATTTCGTAGTAGTGTACATGTAAAACTTATGCTTACCTAATTTCAAACGATGTACGCAATTCCGTAGCAATTATAATCAGTTATAAAATAGATAAGTTATTAACGAGAATAAAAAAATAGTTTGTTATTCTTTAGTTAAAATTAACAAAGAACAGTTCGTAGTGCTCTGTAATTTCAGAATTTCCTCATTTCAGGTGATAAAATATATTTCAAGGGGGAATTTCCATTCTCACCCTCAACATTTTATATTTCTCTCTCTAATTATCTTAATTAATTCATCAGTCTAAATCTTAATGGGCTTGGAAGAGGGGGAAATTTAATTGTTTTAAATGCGAGATAAGAATAATTTGTAATTAGTTTTTATGCTCTAAGATTTACAGTAACGGATTACACATTGCACATGATAGAATTTTTGATGATAAAAAAATTTGTGACCTCATGCTTTTTTTGATACATAGCAACTGCAATCATTTCCAATGTATTATTTTTGCTGTGCTTCTTAAAAAGCAGCGATTAACAAGTTAATATATTTTAATTAAAGTAAATGGAAATATTATACTTTTAACAAAGAATCACCGTTAATACTAAAGAGTGAATAAATGAAAATATACAGAAATTAAATGGATGTAAATATAATGAATTGCATGAGGAGATGGTTCTTTTTCAGATTACGTTCCTTTTATCCATTATAAAATTCAAAGGGTCGCCGAGAATAAGAAAATAAACATACAAAAGCAAGATACATACTCTGAAATAAGTGTTATTATTCTGTATATATGAATTGTAGAGATGTGGTAACATTATTACTAATCAAGACAGATTAATCTCACTATTAATCAATTTATTATTAATAATATGATGAGGGTTTGTGTGTGCGTGTATTTATGCCTACATTCTACAGGTTAAACCAATTGATATACCATAACCAAATGCTCCACAAATATACCTTAGGAAGAAGAAATGTGCATTTAAAAGTGATTTATTTTTGAAGTTTCAATTAATTAAAATTAAGGGTAATGGTGATGTTCTCCGTATTAACTTTCAAAAATATTACGATCCTAAATAATTTTTACATCGTCTAAAAATTAAGATAAATATCTTTTCAAGCAAACTAATTTAATGTTTTTATAATATTTCATGAACTTCATTTAAGAGCTTTGGAAACATTTAAAGAGGTTTATTGATTAAATTTTCATAAAAAATTACATTTTTATTATGTTATTCAAATTATTTTTTTTATTTCGTCAAATTATTAATCGTGCTATTTTCTTCAATTATGGAGAACTATAATTTAGATTATTATTATACAGTTTACAAGGCAAATAAATAGTATAAGTTACAATATAAGGAAAACTAGATGACAGAGGACTAAAAAAAGTATTTTCAATTTTAATAGCTCTGTAATGTTATAGTCTGACAACCAATAGGCATTTTTTAATACAAAAAGCATGACTAAAACAGACAATTAAAATAACGTGTATTTAATGTCAGAAGATTTTAACAGAATCAAAGATATGAAGATATACCTAAAAGATTTATCTAAAACCAAATATAATCAGTACTATCAGTGAACCAGCTGGTTGCTTTAAGCAGCCCTTTAAAAAATATAAATAAGTTTCAGTAGTTAAATAACTAGCAATACTTTTCTCTTTACTTTTAAGATTGGGCAATTAAGCTTATCAAGTATCATGCACGATTTTGACCAAATTATATTCATTGTATAGTTAAAAAAATAGTAATTATCTTTAGTACACCATTAAAATTTGTTATATTTTGTTTATGATATTTTTTTCTGCCGGTATTAATACTTTTAAGATTACTAATTAAAATTCCTCCAAATGAAACTCATAACTTTGCAAGAAGAAAAATTATGACGTTACAATGAATAGTTTCGGGGAAATTTTGCTCACGTATTTCTGCCAATAAGGGAGAATAAAGTAGGTTAGTGCGTTTGTATAAGTATGATGAAGGGATCTACAGGCCAGATAGTTTGGGTTCATTTTAAACATGTCATGGATTTTTTTCTTCACTGACGCGTTTTGTACAATTTTGCTGTTTTCAAATTTTTATTTTATCTCTCAACTCAAATACGTAGCTGATCTCATACAAAAGAGAAATTTGTTTACAAATGGAATCAAAATACACTCTATAACAAACACAAATCGGTGCACCATGAAGGAGTTGTTCGATTGTGACTAAAATTAGTAGGACAACGATAGGAAGACAATGTATAGAATAGCATATAATTAAATTCTCAGAACAATTAAATAGTTTATTTCAGAGCTACAGTAACAAGTTCAAAAAGGTGTTGACCCACCTCTAGCCTGGATTCAAGCTGCCACACAGCGTGATATAGACCAATAAAGTTTACGGATGGTCTCCTGAGGTATTTCCTGCCAAGTTCGCTCCAATTGTCGAACGAAGTCATCAATATTCCGTGGCAGATGCAATAACCTTCCCATCATATCCCAGACATTTTCGATGGGAGAGAGATCTGGTGATCTGGCAGAGTAAGGAAGTGTTTGACAAGCTTGCAGATAGTTCATAGCTACAAATGCCGCATGTGAAGAGGCATTGTCCTGCTGAAAAATCAGCCGAAGGTACTTCAAAAGGAACTGTATTAAAACAGGCCTTAGGGCGTTGTCGACGCAACTATACCTCTGATGGCGATCAAAGGGGTCGGGCTATCAAAGGAAATGGCACCCAGACCATAATGCCTTGATGAGGGCCGATGTGGCTTGCAATAGAGGAAGCAGGATCCCCCCTCTGCGTTGGGTGTCTCCAAAGAAGTCTTGGATGATCGTCATAACACAGTTGGAAGCGGGATTCGTCGCTAAAGACAATGCGTCCCCAGTCGGCATCATTGCAACCTGATCGAGCCATGCGCCACTGTAATCTGGCTCGGCAGTGTGCAGGCGTGAATGGCAGCTGGTGTAGCGGTCAACGCTAGCGTAGATTTCGCTGTCTCAACCATCTGTGAATGGTCATGATGGACACTGGTGTCTGGGTTGAACGTCTGATGGTTGATAGAGATGAAGAAGGCGCTGTGGCAGCTGATCGGACAATCACTGTGTCCTCACGATCTGTTGTGGTCCTAGGTCTGCCGCTATAATCTTGGCGCTGAACTCTCCCATTTTCCACCCATCCTTGCCAGCATCTTCGAATCGCCGACTCAGATAACGAGTGATTCTCCGATTTGTCCACCCGGCCTCTTTCATTCCAATGATACGACCTCTGTCAAACTCTGATAGTTGCTCGAGATGAGGACGAACCCTGCGGCGAGGCAGTTTTTAAGTTGTTGAAAGGTAATCTGAATCGTAATCAAACCGAAAGTTTTAACAACCATTGAAGAACTGCTCCTAATTTACATCTGTAGAATACGCAATTCCTATGTGCTGGAGATCAAACTATTCATTTATTGGATACCAAATTTAATCATTTGCATATCTGGTTAAAAAATTCATGTATACGAAATTTCAAAGCAATCGAATGTTTGCTTCTTGATGCATCAATTTTTTTTTTTTTGTTATAGAGTGGATACTTGAAAAGGAAAAAAAAAGTTTTTCAATTGTAAGTTAATTCTGATGAACAATCTGAGTTAATCCTGAGTCTGAGTTAATTCTGATTTGAACAATAAAAATAAATTCTCATGTATACACGCTATAATAACATTCCTTCTTACTTATGTTCTTAAAGAGAAATTTTACCTCTTTTTACAAAATGCAAATTTAATCAATTAAGCATTTTGCTTGCCATTTACCATGCTTTGATCAAATTATTTGATTTGTACAACAAAGCTTAAAAAATTTTCTAAATTTAAAAAATGCAAAGTAAAAAAAAAATTAAAAAAATAACTAATATTAAACAGTTTTGTCAACAAAAAGTTTTTTTGTTGAATTGTAACAAATATGTTTGATTTTAATATTTAATATTTTTGAAATAAATTTATTTTATGAAAATATATTTTTGCCTATTTGTTATTGCACTGTTTTGCTTTGTTTCATATATTCAAAACTGTTTTGATATTTTCTCGCATGTAGAAAATTTTCTCAAAGTCTTAACCAATAAAAATTTTGTTTATCTAGATTTTTAGTTTATTTAATGAACTTTACATTTTTCAGGAACTGAAAGTGTACATTTTTCTTTTGCCTTATTGGATTGGAATGGAAGATATGACAATAAAATCAAATTATTAGTATTTTGAAAAAATTCTTTACATGACTTTTTATAAAATTTATTACTTAAGCTTATAATATTCAAAAACAAGAACATTTTAAATTGAATTCAAGAACTGAATGATTTTTCTCTGCCTTTAGTAATTTAATAGCAATAACTTTAACTGTTCTATATTTTCAATATTAACAATTAATTCTAGAATATTAATGCGTTAAAACAATTATAAGTTTCATTTTTGAAATTCATATTGGTTTTATTGATCCATTGAAAATTTCCGATATATTCTTTTACTGCTTTTTTGTTTCGTAATTCACACTAGGAAATCTACGCCACATTCATTTCAGTGGTTATAGTCTGAACTTACAGACAATAATATCTAAAAATTCTGAATTACAAAACAATATAGGAATTCACTATTTTTTTTTCCTTTAATATAGGCAAAGTATATCAGTGGCTATTAAACTGTAGAAATCATTGTTAACTCAAATTTGTTTATGAGCATTTACCTTTAGAATACCTAGTAGTGAAGGAAAAATTAATAAGAAATAAATGTCGATACCTTCCCATTAAGTTTTGTTTATCTTTCTCAAAATAATGTGTAATATAATTATTAAATTTTGCACCCAATTTTTTCAGTCTCCTGACGCATTTTGTGAGACAATTTTTATAGGATTTACATAAACAATTATTTTTCGTTTATATTATTGTACATGTAATATGTAATTATTTTTCAAAATTCAAACAAATTTATAGCATAGTATTTTTAAACAAATTTATAGTATACTATGCATTAAAATTGTAAAGTATATTTATAAAAGGTAATGATGAATTATCACATTATCCGTTTATCTTTCAGCGTCCATGCTTCCTTAACAAAGAACACCTCGAGATATTAATTTCATACAGCCTCTCAGTCTCAAATAAAGAATTATTAATTATAGAATTTATCAACGTCTTATGATGTAATTAGCTATACAAAAAGCATATTTTATCTGAAAGTAAGCTTAACTAACTTAATTGATATCCATTGTGAGTGGTGATTTAAAAAGAAAATGCAATAAAATTCTGTTAATCAGTATTGACTAGATGAGCTCTTAGAATTTTTCCTCATGTGTGTAGTATAAGCAAAATCGATCAAAGGAGATCGTAGGAATAAACCTGCTGCAGATATAACAGATGAAAATCCAACTGGCGACTTTTTTTTGAGAATTCAGAATTTGGTGCATTTAAATTTAAACATTCTTAATTAATCGATTGTTTGGAATAATTTTGAAGTACTTTTGAATTAAAATAAAATAGAATAAATGAAATTATAAATGTCTTATCTGCATTGTGTTCACCCACCTTGCTTAGCAAATTCACGCAATTCCCCCAATGGGGTCAATTCATGTGACGTAAAAGGTACTTCTGCGTATGGCATTTAAATTTTCATCCGCAACGCTTTCTTCGATGAGCCTGCCACTAACGCCATCAGCCAAGTACAAAGCGTATGTTTTGTTTACATTTGTAGTAGTAATTTTGAGTCGTTTTCTTTCCTCTTATTAATGTTAAAAGATGGAATACTGATGTGCTGCTGGATGCTTCAATGCAAAACACTCGTTAGTGCCATGCTAAAATGCATTTTTTTTTTCAATATCCTTTCAACAATTCTGCCATCGGTTGTTAAGCTTTGGAATAAAAGTCTGTTTTCGAAGTTGGTGATATGCGCCGTTTATTTTGAAGAATGCATTCACTGTGCCTCTATTTACAAAATACAAAAAAATTTGAAACCCAAAACTGTTATTGAAGTTTTTGAGAAAACCCTCTCGAAGAAAAAGAAATCGGTACGTTATTTACCCTCAAAAACAAATGGGGGCAATTAAACAAAATCATCAATGCATTTCTAATTTTCTTTATTGGCATTTGATGAAATTTTCTGATAATTTTCTCATAATGCCTTCAAGAGCTATCAACTTCATTTCACCGTTACACTGTGATAGTATATCTGACAAGGATTTTTTAAATTTAAAAACTATCTTATGGATGTATTAGAATGAAATGACTTTTGTGATGGCAGATAAAAGCTTTCAAATTGAACGAGAACTGAAAAAAATAGGATATAAATTGAAAATAAATTTTCAAAGGACTGTACTCAGTTTAATATCACTGAAAGAATTGATAACTTCAAGATATCTCATATAAGGTTATAGTAGAAAGAGCCATTTCAAAAATTATAATATATAAATATTTTGTAGGGGCTGTCCTTTATACATGCTTATATAATATCAATTACTTGCATGTTGTATAACTTTCAAAGACCATTAATTAACATCAAATATTTTTTTTGTATTTGTTTTTTAGTTTTTGGCATTATAATAAAATGCATTTTGAGGTTTTACTTTTTGAGTATGAACCTTAGAGCTTTCTTTAACTTGTAGTAATTCATCCTATTTTGTTATTGCTATGTAATTACATCTAATAACTGAAGAGCAAAATGGATGGCTCAAGAGATGATTATTACTAGTTTTTTAAATACATTTAATTATTTGTAATGGATTCAAGTAAAATTTATGTCAGTCAACTGTTGCTATAGTTATATATATACAGCAATAATATACTATAGTTATATTATTGCTATAGTTGTCACAATGTATCTTTTGGACAAAAACAAATATTGGAAAGTAAAGAATAAAAGTGTAGCAAACAAATTAAAAAGTGATATTAATTAATTAAACAAAGAAATAATGGCATTGAAAATACTAATTGAAATCTTACTATAAGAAATAAAATTACAATACTACAACAGTTTGGTGAAAATAATTCAAAATATTAAATTTTTTAAAAATATCGAACGTTTTTCTATTATTATTCGGTTAGCGTATCATTTAACTGCGACGCTTTCAGCAACTTTATCGGCAGACATCCCGAGATGCGAAGAACGATTGAAAGTTGAACAGAATCGGTTTGTCTGGTACCTGACACGTGACCCATAAATTGACCCCATTCACATTGAAAATTCATGAATGTGCAGTGTGTTGTATTTATTGACAACTGTGTTTTCATTTTAATTAGAAGTTAAAAAAATATGTGTATATAAAAATATGTAATATTGTAACTATCTGAATCCCGATCGATAAATAAAATAGACTTGATTTTAAAGAAATATGGACTTGATTTGCGGTATTGCTTTATTTCGGTCACGCGCTTTAAATAAATTGTTTTTAGTTTAGTTGTGTGCTTTGTCATGCGCCGTGTCATTTTATCAGTAAAATGATGAAAAAATACAATTCAAAATAAGTCATTGGACTAGCCTTATTGTCCAGAACCGCCACTATAGATGAGAAATAATCACTTGCTCAATCACTTTGCTCAAATAACCCATAATCTTTTAGATGAAATATTTATTCACACCAGGCGCATAAAAACAGAATAACTCAGCATTAAACGCATTTTATTATTTAACCCGAAGACTAGGTATAGGTTCTTTCAGTCCGGAGTCTTGGTATAAACTAACAATAATTATGTTGGCACTGCTATCGGATTTCAAAGTCCAAGACGTGGGGGGGGGGAGTTAAAAACATGGATGAAGTCATTTATAAAAGTTTGTATAACAAATAAAAGTCAATTCATTTGTTCTATAATAGTTTTGTTATAATGAAGTTTGCACTGTAAAAATAATAGAACACAATACAGTAATTATTTTTATTAAGTTAATTAGTAGAAATTGCAATATATAAAATCCAAGGAGCAACGCATAGATGAGTAGGATCTTAAAATCAATAGACATGACACGCAAATAGACAAAACAAATGACTTCCTTAATTACCCCTTAAAACAAGTGTTAACATCTCTTGGAATTGCAACTAATATAATTCATATGTGATTATACAAGAGTAGACAATTATTAAATAGGATTAATTGCAATACTTTTGCAATGAGCATAATAAGTCTTACACATTCTTGGCTAATTCTCGTAGTGTACTGTCCTAAAATGGAGATAGATGGCGCTGTCCGCGCTCGACGAAAGAGACGTCGCCATATTGAGTTGAAGGGAAAAAATATTGGCTTGAGCATGTCTTGACGCGGAACAGAGCTGACTTCAAAAATGTCTAAATCTTGTTTCTAAAATTCATTTTAAATGTTTCTGGGTTTTTTTTGTGTTGTCTGTGAATAAATGTTCTTAGTGTTAAAGAGTTTAGTTACTTGAAGCTAAGACATTACAGACTTATAAATGGTGGCAGCTCTTGGGATTTCGATCCACACAAACCTCAAAACTGAAGTCAGTTCTGTTACAATTTTTTTCTTTAATTTTCAGCATGCTGGGTTCATTTTTGCCAGACAGTATCTATTCTGAAAATGTTAAAATTTGAATAATGGATTTATATATTTTGAATATTATAATGAAATGTTTTTTAAAAAAGAAAATTTGAGAATTTATTTAGCAAGGAATTTTTATTGTGCAGTGTACTAGTATAGCATTGGTTACTCTAGTTGCTTTTGGTTATATGCAAAGAGAATGCGGTATACTTTTGTACAGCATATTTAATTCCGGTTGCTTGAATGTAAATTTCTCAGTTTGGATTAATAATTATAGTTGTGTAAAGTATTGTGCATACTGTTACTATAATTGTAGTTTATAACTTTAATTTTGCAGTTTACTTTTACAGCAAAATTTTGTCTGGTTGTTTGTTTATCAGTATGGTTGGTTTGTGATATAAAATTTCAGTGCATAAAAGTTATTTGGTGTTGCATAAATAACTAGAAATTCTATGCAAAGAGTTATATTTATTGTGTTTAAGCTATAGAGTTGTAAGCGCAAAATAAATCAACTGGAAATAATTTTGTTTTAATATAGGAATTTAGTTGATTTTTTCTATATACTGATTAAACAAAAAGAAAGTTGAATAATTTTATCAGAATATATGAAACAAATTTCAAGACAGAACTATAGTTTTGTTTTGAAGATTGAGTATAGAAAATATATTTAATTCGGTATAGTTCTGCTTTGATCTGAGACGAATGATTTCCGGTCGAAACAAAATGATTCCTTTTTGTTTCTTTTTTATTCAATAGTGTATCATCGCTTGAAAAGAAAATTTATTACGGTATTATTTTGATCACTTGTTGCATTTTTATTTTTATTTTGTTTTTAAGCAGAAAGTGGAATTATGTTTTAGTTTTTTCTCGTTTTGAGGAAATTGAATCATATTTGTGTACGTTTTAGGTTTAAAAAGAAATTATTTTTGTATTTTATTTTGAAATTTATGATAAAGAACCGCACAGTTGTATATGATATTATATTTTATGAGAGTTTACTAAGAATCTTATTAATAGTAGTATTTAGATTCTACAAAAAAATATCTTAGTTTCTCTTTATGTATTTTGTGCATTTTTAATTTTTGAAACTAGTTGACTTTTGTAAAGAGTGGGGATCCAATTCAAAATAAGAAAGTTAATCTTAATTTGGTATTTAGATTAAAATTATTAAGTCACATTGAATTATATATATATTCGTCAGAATGGCCTTTTGGGGAAGAGTTTTAAAAGCAGATTTGCTCAAACTAGCTGAGTGCCTCTCAATCAATATCGATGCTTCTGCAACAGTTATTGATATTAAAAATGCCATTTCTTCAATGGATAAATTTGAAGATGAAGTTGAGTATATTAAAGAATTGCTAGAAACAGTTAAAAAAAACACGGCTTGAAGAAAGGGAAGAAAAGCGAATTGAAAAAGAAATGGAAACAAAACGTATTCTTGAAGAAAAAAAGCTAGAAAATGCTTTTCAGCTGAAGAAATTGCAACTAGAGTTAGAAAATAAGTCCAAGTCGAGTGAAATGACTCTGGTGCCTAATAAACCAAAACTGGAAATTAGACATCTTATGCAAAAATTTGATCCTAAAGATGGTGATATAAGTCTGTATCTCGTTTTGTTCGAAAGGCAAGCTAAGCGAGTTGATATTGCTGAAGACTTATGGGTATCTCACTTAATTGGATTGTTGCCTTATGAGATGTCGCAGCTCATTGCCAGAGAGCCAGAAGAAGTTTCAAACGATTACTCGCATATAAAAAAATTATTGCTGAAAAGATACAGATTTTCGGCTGAAAAATTTCGACAAAAATTTCATAACCACGAAAAGGTTCGGATAGCAATTGGACAGATTTCTTATATGAAGTGAGGAACTACTTTGAAGAATGGTTGAAAGGACTGGAAGTAAACACCTTCACCGAACTCAGCGATTTAATTGTGACTGAGCAGATTAAAAGAAAAGTGCCTTGGGAGGCTAGAGAACATTTTATTGACGAATGGTCGGATATAAAAAATCCAGAAGTACTTGTTCAAAAGCTGGATGAATATGATAGCATCCGTAGCCTTTGGAAGAAAAAACCTTTCAGTGGTTCTTCAAAAGAGAGATCTCCGACTTGGAAAGCTAAAACTCCGAGTGAAAATAAAGTATCCTTTCATATTAAAAAAGAAGATTTTGGTGCTAAGAAGCATGCAAATAATGAAGACTTTGACAAAAGAAGAGTAATTAAATGTTATAAATGTGGTTCTACGGATCATATTAGACCAAATTGTCCCTTGTTGATAAATAAAGAGAGTTCTGCAACTGTAAATCATATATTTGAAGCTTACGAAGATGATGTAATGTTACCACACACTTCTATGGGGGAAGTAAATGGATTCCCTATGCCTATTTTGCGGGACACAGGATCCAGTATTGATGTTGTGAGCCTCAAAGTAATAAAACCAGAAATGTTTACAGGTGAGCAGGTTTGGGTACAGCAGCCATTAGATGATTCACCAGTGTGCTTACGACTAGCTGAAGTTGAGCTGAAAGGTGAGTTTGGACACTTGATAACTAAGGCAGCAATTGTATCTAACAAAGCCGATAAAGGTAGATATCTGTTAGGGAATAGAACTGCAGCCCTTATAGAAAAGATGGAGAACCTTTCTGTTTCCCAACAACTCAATGCAATCCAAACACGAGCTCAGAAACGGTTGGAAGAGGAAAAAGAATTGGTGCATACCAAAGAAAATGTACCTTTATCTGTGGAGGAAACTGAGTCGGTAGCTACAGAAGCAATTGAAGATGATGATTTATTCTCTTTTCCTCCGAAAGAAGAATTTGAGGGTTTGTCATTATTAAAGATTGATTCTAAAGCCTTTATAACTGCTCAACAAGAGTGTAAAGAACTACAATCTTTGATGAAAAATATAGGTAAAACAGAATGTAATACTGGGTTCAAAATTCTCCCAAATGGACTTTTAGTAAAGGGGAAGACTAATAAATTAGGCGAAGATAAACTTTTATTGGTAGTGCCTAAAGAATTTCGAGAAAGACTAAAGACTCTGTGTCATGACGGTGCAGCAAGTCATTTAGGAGTTACAAAAACTAAAGACGTTCTTGCAAAATATTTCTTTTGGCCGAATTGCTACAAGGAAATTGAAGAATATGTCCGAAGTTGTGATCACTGTCAACGTGTGGGAAAACCTAATGACAAGAAAAAGGCTCCTATGAAATTAGTACCAATAATTCAAGAAGTGTTTGCTAAAATCAATATTGATGCTGTCGGACCATTGCCGATTACTGAATCTGGAAAGAAATATTTGATTACAGCGATGTGCTTGGCTTCCAAATATCCTGATGCTGTTGCTGTAACGGATATCACATCCACTTCTGTCATCGATGCACTTCTTCAAATTTTTAGTCGCATGGGATTTCCGAGAGAAATTCAGCATGATCAAGGGACTTCTTTCATGAGTGAAGTCACAACAGAATTCTTTGAACGTTTTGGAGTTAAAGTTGTGCACAGTTCAGCCTATCATCCACAGAGCAATCCTGTTGAACGTTTCCATCGAACGCTTGGTCGAATACTTTGTGTCTTATGTGCCAAAGAAGGACCGGACTGGGAAAAACATGTTCACGCCGCTTTATTCGCTCTAAGAACTGTTACTCACGAATCTACAGGGTTTAGCCCAGCTGAACTGGTTCATGGGAAAAACCTTAGAACACCTGTTACTTTACTCTATGAAAATTGGCTCCAATCCGAAGAAGAACAAACTCCAGTGACTGAATATGTGTTCACTCTACTTAATCGATTGAAACGGTACCAAGATCTTGCTGTCGAGGAAATGGAAAAATCCCAACAAAGAAACAAAATTTGGTATGACAAAAAAGCTGTGAAAAGGGAGTTTCAGGAAGGAAACTTAGTACTGATTTTCGCTAATTGTAGAGCAAACAAGCTTAGCCCACGCTGGACTGGGCCAGGTACTATTTTGAAAAAACTCTCTGAAACTAATTACGTGGTGTCCGTACCAAATAGGAAGGACAAGTCTCAGGTATACCATGTGAATACGTTAAAACCTTATTACAAGAGACCAGAACAGATTAATTAGCTTTCCTTAGAATCTGAAGAAGGAATTGGAGTTGATGAATTAGAGATTCCTCATCTGGAACCAACTCCGAATGTTCTGGATTTATCAGAAATCACCCCAGAATTGACTGGAAATACATTGACGGAAGATCAATGTGAACAATTGAGAAATGTTATCTGGAAATATCGAGAATGCTTTTCCAATGTTCCAGGAAAAACTAACCTCGTCACTCATGACATCGAACTAGTGTCGGACGATGCAGTGCTGTCAAAGCCTTATAGGACATCACCTAGGCAAAATGAAATCCTACGTAAGGAGATCCAGAAAATGCTTTCCATGAAAATTATTGAAGTAGGATATTCTGATTATACCTCACCTATGGTACTAGTGGAAGCACCTGGCAAAGAGCCACGTCCATGCATAGATTATAGAAATCTCAACAAAATTACGAAGACAAAATTTTACCCGCTACCGAATATAGAAGAAAGAATTGAAATAGTTCTGCAAAATTTATAACAGTTTTAGACTTGTCAAAAGGATATTGGCAAATTCCTTTGTCTAAACATGCTCAAAGGTTGTCTGCATTCGTCACACATTTTGGCACATATATACCATTACGTATGCCATTTGGACTTAAGAATGCTCCTTATGAATTTAGTAGAATGGTAGCACAATTGCTGGAGGCTTGTGAAGATTTTGCTGTGCCTTATCTCGATGACATCGCCATATTTTCTGTTGGTTTCCAAGACCATATCAAGCACCTAGAAACCGTATTGCAAGGAATACAAAAAGCTGGTTTGACCGTTAAACCATCTAAATGTAAATTTGCGCAAAGTCAAGTCAAGTACTTAGGACATATAGTGGGACAAGGATGTAGAAGGCCTTCAGAGTTGAAGATAGAGGCTGTTAAGAACTTTCCAACTCCACATACCAAAACGGACATACGAGCATTTTTAGGTCTAGCGGGATATTATTCTCATTATATTCCCATGTTTTCTACTATTGCCGCGCCTCTAACAGATGCTTTAAAAGGAAAATGTCGAAAAGGAGTGGTGCCTTGGACGGAAAATTGTGAGAAAGCCTTTAAATCATTGAAGCAGGCTCTTGCAAGCAAACGAGTACTACATTCTCCTGACTATAACCGTCCATTCATATTACAGACAGATGCATCCGATAATGGGATAGGTGTGGTACTATCTCAAGTGACTGAAGAGGACCAAGAACACCCAATCGTCTATCTTAGTAGGAAGTTCTCGAATGTGGAAAAGAACTACTGTGTTAGTGAAAAGGAGTGTGCTGCTATTATTTTTGGAATTCAGAGACTTAAATGCTATTTGGATGGTCAGAGCTTCACTATTGTGACTGATCATAATCCTCTAACTTGGCTCAAAACCAATGCAAGCAAAAATTCTCGGATTTTAAGGTGGTCATTGGCACTCCAATCCTTTAATTTCAATATAATTCACCGTAAGGGTACGCAGCACAAAAATGCTGACGCGTTGAGTAGGATCCTTCCTCTTCTTGTCAAGTAGTGTACTGTCTGGCAAATATGAAATGGGTCTTTAAAAAAAAGTTTCCTGTACTTTTGCATTTATATATACATTTAATCTTTTATATAATTATCTTCATATATATATATTTTTTGTGTCATTTACAGTATCTATGTATGTGTAGTAGTTTTTGTTTTGAGTCTATTTTCAGCTTTTCGCCTACGTCGAAAAGTTTCCAAGAGGGGAGGAGTCTGTACTGTCCTAAAATGGAGATAGATGGCGCTGTCCGCGCTCGACGAAAGAGACGTCGCCATATTGAGTTGAAGGGAAAAAATATTGGCTTGAGCATGTCTTGACGCGGAACAGAGCTGACTTCAAAAATGTCTAAATCTTGTTTCTAAAATTCATTTTAAATGTTTCTGTTTTTTTTTTGTGTGTTGTCTGTGAATAAATGTTCTTAGTGTTAAAGAGTTTAGTTACTTGAAGCTAAGACATTACAGTAGCTTACTTTTTCTTAAAGAATATTTAAGGTTTGTGAATAAAATTCTGTTGAGAAGAATGATAAAGTTGCCCGAATGAATTACTCAAAGTTATTTACGTGACTTTCAAACCATTTGAATATTTGAAATAACTGCGCAAAACAATTTTCTGTAAACTAACCTATACACTATATTACTAAAAATTTATTCAAATTAAAAGGAAAGATTAAAATGAAATCTGCTATGCATGTTTCAATGTATCATGTCAGAACATAATTTCTTGAACGGTCAAACAGCACGTGCTCTTGCAAGATAAATTATATTTTTATTCATTTTCATGATTTTATGGAATGAGTCACTTTAGTATTGCAAACGATCCGAAAAACCTTGTCCCGCATTTATTGTTTAAATAAACATTACATTTCCTATTTTTTCATTTTATATAATCAAGTGCTAAAAATGACATTTTTCTGGGTTTTATTTGCTGTAGTCATTTACTAATTTTTTTAAATCAGAGTTTTTGTAAATGCAATTGCGACGCGTTATTAAAAGCTGATATTTTGAGAAGCTCATGCAGATAAAAAATTTCAATTTTTTGCCTACGGATTTTTGTTGACGTCAAAAGCCCCATCCTTAAAAAAACTTCATGTTCTGAAATGATAAAAATCTATTTCGAAGAAATTCAGAAATAATGATTCAACCTAATTAAAAATTGATATAATGTTTGTAAACACATTTCAGTCTATAAATGTAAAAATTAATGATATCTGGGAAATAATATCTGGAAATGACAAAAAAAAATGACAGGTTTTTTTAATAGTATTTTATAGATCTTTAGTTTAAATCGTAAGGATATTTTAGACGATCTTAATTTAAAAAACCTCAAATCTTAAAAGTTTTATTGAAGCATTTGTTTTCTCAAAGAATTATAAATCTAATAGTTTTTATTTTCATAATTGATGTGAGAATTTAAATTCAATTAAATTTTTAATTGGGTCATTAAAATTCAAAATTTTAATGGAAATGAATGGAATTAATTCCCGAACAACGTTTAGTTGCATTTCAAAAAAAAAAAAGAAAGAGAAAGATCAATTACATGAAATTTATATTACTATCCTTCACTTTTATTTTTCTTTTATCTTTAAATTCGTTATTTCTCCTGCGTCTCAAGACAAAAGTTAAATTTTAAATTTAAAACATCACATTTTTAAAATAGTTGCTTCATTTAGTGAAAATTCATCTGCATTAAACGAGGTAAAAACTCATTCATTTGAAATTTAGATTTATCGAATATTGGAGAACATTTGGATTATTTGTAGATCTTTCTTTAAAATCAATATTATTAAGTACTAGCTTTTAGCCGCAACTTCGTACGTATGGAAACACACACACAAAACTAAAAGCAATTTATTTCACAATATGTACCTGAAATAAAGAAAGACAGCAAATCAAGCCCGTATTTCTTTTAAATCAAATCAAGTGTATTTATCGATCGAGATTGAGATAGCTGCAATAGTATTATACGCACAATTTTTAAACTTTTAATAAAAATGAAAATACAATTGTCAACAATTACAACACACTGCGCATGAGCATTTTCTCTACCAGTTGGGATAACGCAATATAGAATTTTTTTAAAATTTACTTTATTATGTTTTATTTTAATTCAAAAGTTTTCAAAATGGATTTAAAAAATCTATGAATTGACAATATTTAATCTTAAATGTTTCAAACTCTTAAGAAAATAAATAGAAACGTTTGAAATAATCGGTCGAAAAAATACTAAGCCTAACCTCATTAGCGTGTGAAAGAAACTGAAATCCCTTTCTTTTCTTTTTGGAAACTCTCCTTTTCTTTTCTATCCTTTTTTTCTTCATTACTTTTTTTTCTAGAAACCTTTTTTCCCTCTCTTATTCTTTTTTTTTTTTGCTTCCCTGCCGAAACTTTTTTGGGCATGCATAGATTAAATATTTATACAGGTTAAACACTAAGAAAAAAAGAATCGTGTAATACATAAATCCTTTCAAAAATAAAGTAAACACATTGACAGCTCTTCATGCCACATTTATATATAAAAAAGAATTTTTATTTTTAAGAACAAAAATACAATTTTATGTCAGAACACAATTAATAGAACCATTAAAAATCAAACATCATCCAATAAAAATGAACAAAATGATATTCACGTTCGTTTGAAAGAATATTTTTAATCAGTATAATTAGCTGCATAAAAGCAATACTTTTCTTTCTTTTTTAAACTTCCCGTTATCTATAAATGAAAACTGACTTCGCGTATTTCTTTCTAAACATATAAATTATTACTTCCTGCTATCTTACTCAGTTGGTGTGGAGGGAAGGAAATCAAGATTTTTTTGAAAAATGTCGTTTTAACTATTTTCCACGCAGTTTTTCCATTTTCTCTCTCCATAAGAACGATCCTCGTGTCTTAATGAAAATATTAAGAAAACAATTAGCCGAATCGGTCGAACCGTTCTCTAGTTTTGCTTTTAGCAACGCATTTCGCAATTCACTTTAATTAATATAGATTTCGTTCAGTGTAACTTTTAATGCAGATTAATGAAAATAAATTTGATTATATAAGAGAGAATAAAATAACATCACATGAATTTTTAAAAAATCGAAAATAGTCTGCCTCACGAAAAGAAAAAAAAACAATATTATTTTTCCATCTTACAATATTTTAATCTTTCAGATTTTGAAGAAAACAAAGTTCTGAGAATTTTCTACATAGGAACTGTTCATTGCTTTCTTTGACGCTGAGTTTGCAAATAAATATTTTCCTGAATCAGTTAAAAGTAATATATAATGAAGTAAGTATCTTAAATATTAAAATATTGTAAGTATATTGAACAAATAACTCATTTAGTGATACTACTAAAAGTCACCGATAATTAATTGAAGAATTCAGTCTTTTGCTTTTTTTTAAATTGTCTTTTTAAGAGAGATAAATACAAACATATATCATCAGAAATATGTTTAACCTTTCTAATATTAACCTAAAGTGATTTGTTGGAATTGAATAGATCGATTTCTTATCAAGCATAATAGAGAATGTGTAGAGCAAACATATGTTGTAGGGTTTAGTGCTAAAAGGAATAATGGTAAAAATAGCCCGTTAACTCACTGGAAGAATTTTTCAGGTTATTCATTAAACTATTTGTAGTTTTAGTATTTGGTTTTCTTTTCTTTAAAGAAAATGACTCGCATAATATAATAAAAACTTTTGTTTTTTGAATGTCTTTTTTTTAGAGCATCGAAAATTAAGAAATAAAACCTTTAAAATCAAATATATAGGTATTATGTAGAAGAACAATTTGCATTTTGTAGGTAATAAAAGTTGATTACAGTATACGTATTGATTAATGTTTATAATTTTGCCCAGTGAATTATGAGTATCTTTTAATAAATAAATTTGAAAGTTCAAAAAATATTTATTCATGACAATTATATTAAAAAGATTATATCTTAATATAAAAATAACCTGAATTCTATTTTTTAAAAGAAAAAAAAATACCGGTGTACATTTTTGATTCAAAAAATAATTTGCACCTTATATACAAGTAATATACTGATGTTCTCTTAAAAATCAACTGAAAATTAATACAAATAATGAAATTTTGTTCCTTGAAATGACTACTCAGTATTTAAATATCTTCATATATAAATTCGTTAAATAAGAAATGTATTTGCTAATTTAGAAAGCGACAACACCATTTGAGAAATCGGTGACTCTTTAAACTAAAGTTCAAATTAGGTTCTGTAAAAGGGGTGTACTGAAGCCGAAAAGATGAAATAGAAATTTGGTCATCATTTTATTTTCTGCTAAGATGACTCAAAGTACAAAACAAATACATAGCACAACAATTAAAGTTGGAAAATACTCAATCAACACAACTCGACGACTCTAACAGATTGCATCATTTTTTGACTCTCCTTTTTGCCAATACTTTTCAATGTCACTCAGCTACTGCGCCACCTGCCGGTGACCAATAATTTGATTCTCCACGTCTTTAAAGACTTTATTCAGCTACCACGTCACCACGGAGCTAGGTGCCCCGGGAAACCATCACTTACCACGTCACCTGGTGGTCACAGGTAATTTGATCTTTCACGTCTTTACAGGGATAGTTAGAATCTGCTAAATGTCACTTTTATCGGTTGAGTGTTTTACTCAAACATTAATGATACGGTAAGTCATTGAGTACTTACAAAGGGATTACGGAGGGATGTCACATCCCTCCAAACATCTCCACGCCCATCATATTTCGTTGGAAGACGGTGAGTCTCAGAATTTGGGGATTCGGAATATATATGGATGGGTCGAAATATTCCAACAGGAGTTGGGGCGGCATTTTGTGTCATGCAGGATGCAGCCACTATACACCAGTGGTCAACCAGCCTATTGAAAGAAAACCGGTCTTCCAAGCTGAGCTCCTAGCACTCAATAGAGCAGTGAATTACGCAACCTCTTTTCTTTCATCTGATCCAATCATTATTTATGTCACCAATAAAGCAAGTATACAAGCCTCAAGTTTTTCTAAATCCAATAGCCAATTAGCAAGAGATGCCTTCTCCCTTCTTCTTGAAAATCCTCATATTAAACTTTCGTGGATCAAGGCACGTGTGGGCTATGACGGGAATGCAGTGGCAGACAAACCAGCCAAAACAGCGGCTAGTGCGAATGAAGATCGGAATTTAATGAAGATTCCGAGATCTCATCCGAAGAGCATCCTTCCAAACCGATATGATGACAGGATGGCAAAAGGAATGGAAGTAGCTCTCACTCTCTCAGTCCATGTTCTTTCACGTACCTTTTGATAAGTGACAAATTGCTATCGGATTTTTTTTGGAGTTAGTTTAAAATGTTTTCAGTAGTAAGTCTTTTACATGTTCGTAAAAGTTAGCTTTGTCATCGGCTCTCTGACTATGATGTGATATACTTGCGGCGGTTATAAATCTAACAGATAACAGATTCATTATCTTGACTTATACTCATTCTCTCTGATTAAAGTTCAAATGATTTGAGATAAAAACTGATTTCGTCTTTCCAGTCGAACCGATGTAGAAATTTTGACACTTCTTTTATCAAAAAAGTAGTATCGCTTACTTCGGATGTACCAGTACCTAATTTAGATTGCATTTGGATCTTCAACTTTTCCAACTCAAATTCATCTTAAAATATAAACTCGTCAGATACATTGAAAATATGAATTATTCCTTTTATTCAGTTAAAATTAATTTCATATACAAAATGACTGTGGCTCTGAAATTATTCAGAAGTCTTTCTTTCATATTTTTTTTAATGAAAACAACATAAACTCAGTTCCTGATATAGAGGTCTTTCACTGGTGCTGTTAGAAATATTTTAAGGTATTTTAGTTATTTCCTTGAAGATTGATTGAGACGCTTCTGATCACCGCTAGAGAAATAATTTCTGAAGAATATATACTGGAGATGAAACTACTCGAGTCTCTGGAAGGGTTTTCAGCATAGCATGAATGACAAATTCTCTTCGCTTAAGCATTAATGTTTAGTTAGTGTTAGTATTGAGAGGCTAGCTGCATGTTTACGTTTCAATCAGTTTTTTTGCATTTTAGTCACTAAGCCATTTAAAAAAAAAAAGGTATAGTGATTCAAAATAATCAGATTACTTTTTAATTCTCATCAATATTTAAAGAAAAAAATTTTTTAGATTTCCCGGGCGTTGCCCACAGTTATTTCTGTGGGAGTCTAATCAAATATTCCAAAAATGTTACTCTTGAAATAGCGGGGGTTTTAGTAGCGAGGTGTCTAATAATTATGGGGTCAGTTTGTAAACTAAGATTAAAATGATGGAAACGGAGGATGAAAAAAGCTCTCAAAAAATAAAAGAATTGGTTTAAAGTCAAAGGGAAAACTTTATAAGGGGAGTATTTACAGGTAAACAGAAAATGGATTAAAACATAGTGATATGAAAGAAACAGAAAGTTAGATAAATTTCTGAAGGTGGACGTGAGAAATCTAAAAAGAAGTGCATTGTATGACTGAAACTTCTTACCGCATCTTTAGCGAAAACATCTTGCATATTAATTGTGTCAGAGTTATGAAAGTTCGACTTATGGCTTTGATCTATAATGCTGTATTAATTAAAATGATCATCCACTGAAAAAATGATCTAACCTTTTTTACAATTCTCGCTTTGAATCACGTCCTGAAATCAGACAAAACAATTAATTGATGGTAAAACAAAGCTCCGTGGGATATCCTACACGCACACATTCACATATACAAATAGTAATGTTACGTATAGTAAAAAAGTAGAAATTAATAAGTGAAAAAGAAATTTACTGTTCACAAAGAATATTGCTGTACCTACCACATTCATCTTTAACTATAACACAAGAGGAGAAATTTGGGTCACCAATACACATCTTGAAAAGCAGATTATCCCTATAAAGGAATGTGCATCGGTCATGCTGAGTATCTAGGCGAAAATAATTCAACCTCAATAAAGGATGAATAAGAAAGTCTCAATTCATCGAAAAAGACATCGGAGCTTTTTATCGACTACTCACTAATGATAGCCCCTGGGTTAAGCGATAAAGAAAACAAAAAAAAAAAACGAAATTGTAAAGCTTCTGAAACAGTTTGCTGAAGAATTTACCGAAAGAGCTAAATCGAAAAAGACACAGATGAAATTTAATCAACGAATTAGTATTGGTAATCACGCCCCTATTAGTCAAAGATTTTACCGAGTTTTACCAACTGATAGATGTAGAAGCGGTGAAAATTCTTGAAAAAGGTATAATACGATCATCTGAAAGTCCATGGTGAGATCCGGTGTTTCTTGTGAAAAAAAGGACGGCATAAGGTATTTTTGAGTAGATACCATCTATTGAACAAGCTTATTAAGAAAGATGTTTATCCTCAAACCTCGGAGTAACGATACACTTGATTTTTTAAAAGAAACAAAGTTTTTTTTCCCCCATGGTTGCTGGTATATCGCATGCTCTGGTTGCTGGAAGATCGAAGCAGATAGAAAAAAGGCGGTTTTTGTCATTCCAGAATGGTAGTAGAATGGGTAGATGTGCGTGTTTGTGTGTGGTTCAAATTTTATATGTTTATCTATATCTTTTACGAATTTTGTATCTATGTATAATCATAATAAAAAAGTAATGATCTAAAAAATTGTGATTTGCGGGAATATGCTTAGATGCCCTTCTTTGTTTCCATTTAAAAAATTTATTTAAAAATGACCAATGCATGGCGCTCACACGTCGTATCGAGACAGCTTATGCAAATCAACATAGCTTTAAAACACAGATTGTAAATGGATATGCCATTCGTCATTCCGGTCCTCAGCCATTCAAAAGGACGATTGTAGTATTTCTGGCTCCAGCATCAGGTCCACGAATAGGATAAGTCTTAGAACTAACTCACTCAAAGATCTTAGACATTTTGTAGGGAGTTGAAGGGATGTAACTACTCATATTAATACATATTTGGCTGATAGCGAACAAGATATCCGTGGCGAGAGTTAGATGCTCAAATTTGTTATTTGATAGCAACACTTCGTATAAACCCTGGGCAGGGTCTGAACCTGAAGTTCCCCAAGGTGACTCAAGTATGGAAATAAAGGAACAAACAGAAACTGTTAAAAGATTAGATGACTCTGATGGATTCCGAACAGTTTAACGAAAAAAGGCGGCAAAGCAGCAAAAGAGAAGAAACTTACAAAATTTCACCACTAACAATAGGTACTCTGCACTTCAACAAAATCAACTTGAATAGAAAAATGAAAACAGATTAAATCTCTCCATCAACTTAAAATTATCCAATAACTACAACATCACCTTACAACAAATTCACAAAGAGTTCCTAATAGCTGTCAACAAATTCGTAAACAACATGATCTCCATCACCCCTGAAAGAGAAGTCCAGATGAAAGAAATTATCAAGTACCTGGAAGACGCAGGAAAACAATTTGTACTCTCAGAAAGCGTGGAAAGCAGACCCCTGAAAATCATCCTCAAGGGACTCTTAAGTAACACCAATACCGAAGAAATTAAGTCTGAACTTCAAGAGGAAAACTACACTGTCCATAGAATCCCTTCACACAAAAATTACAAGCAGCTGACCCTCTATCCAATATTCCTAATAGATCTAATGGAAACTCCCAATGCTCCCAGCCTCTACAACGAAACTAGCCTCATTAATTTAAAAATAAATATAGAAACTTGCAGGATAACACCAGACTCTACAGTGTGCTTCAATTGCTCAGGCTTCTTCCACTCTTCCAGAAATTGCAGGATGGCCACGGAATGTATCAAGTTGTGGCGGCGAACATCAAACAAGAAACTGCCAGATAAAAGAAAAAAATGCAAGATACGAAATGTAGAAACTGCATTGAAATAGGTCGTTTAGCTGCCTGGAAAGGCTGCAGAAAATATCCAAAACTAACCTACAGATCTGGTCGTCCCATCTACGCTGAAATAGCAAGGAACTTGTTTAATAGAAACCATCCCTCCACCGAAATTAATTAACAAACTGAGCTAGAGCAAGGACTACCCCAGCCGACACCCATTACAGCACCAAGATCATAGACCCTCCACAATTAAAGATTTAAATGACTTGAAAAATATTATATAAGCCCTCAAAGAAGTTAAAATTATCCTCCAAGAATTCCCAGGACTACTTAAAGCCAAAAAATTAGCTAAATTGAAAAAAGACCCTTAAGAAAAGAAGCTCATAATCCTTAATGCCCTAATCGAGTAAAATAATTCATTCCTCTTCCAGTACCTTTTATTCTGATTGGACATCGACGAACGATAGCAGACAGCGTCCAAGGCAAAGCGACATCTTCCCCTTCTTTGACGTTACCACCCCACCACCTATTATACTTCCAAAAGCCCCTTCTGATTGGTCGCCTCCTTCCCTACTCCTACGAACGAGCACTGTCAACAGTATTACCTCATTCCAACTTCAGCAATCTTGGACTGAACTATGGCTTTCGAAGAGTACCACGGAATAAATTTGACTGCCAAGCCTCTAGTCAATCATCATGACCTGGGATAAGCCCCTTCCTAGGCTAGGTTCCCCGTGAACCCAACAACTAGATATGTCATTCGACGCCAGCAGCATGCTATCACTACTGGATCGAGCATTAGAGGTTATATTGTTCTATAAGAACGGTGAATCCACGACAAACGCATTAAGGCAGGTGAATAAAATTAAAACGAAGAAAAACCCAATTTCATTGAATAGGATATTCGCTGTTTTGAGAAAACGGGAAGATGAGAGGACCATCCAACAAGAGGCGGACCCTCCTTCAGCATTGACCCGTGACCTCCTACATATATCTCTCGGAGCCAGCAGGCCTTATCTCTCGAAGGTCACGGCTGTAAGGAAGTCGCCACTTTGTCTCCTGCTGGAAGAGACACATGATCGAATAATGATATTCCTATCCAGCGGTGAGGCTATTCATCCCATTGTGTTTCTCCCGTTCTTAGAATTTGAGATAGACAGATAAGGGATCACACATGTTTTTGGCTCATTAAAGCAGTATACCGTGCCGAAATACCAGACGGGACTATTTCGTCTATGGACCACCCAGCTGGGAAGGGTTCCGATAACGAACCGCAGATGCTGTTTACAACCCATTGAAGGAAGAACGCAGGTGTGAACAGCAGGTGACGGTGCTGATAAGGGTTGGATGTCTCAGAAATCTTCCCACGACATGGTGGCGCGAGTGGGAGTAGAATGATTGGACAACCGGCATCTCCAGCGCACCAATATCAGCCTGAGAGATGGAGCTTCCCGACCGGTTAAAAAGGGATTCGAGAAGCCAAGAAAGGAGAGAAGGAAAGAGAAGGGAGAAAGAGAAGGAGGAGAGAAGGAGAGATAAGGAGAGGGGGAGACAAGCTGATCCGGTGGACGAGACGAGCTGTGAGGAGTGCTGAGGTGGAAGAGATACCACGCGATCTTGAGTTTGTTAGAAAGATCTACCGGAAGTAATCCGTAGATCTCTGGAGCTACAGGCAGTAGCCGAATACTCGGACAGCTTGTAAATTCCCGGCATAGTTGTCGGACAGTCAATCCATTGTAAATATTTCCTGTATCTAACCTAGATGACGTGTTTTTCTGTGTAAAGCTGTAAATAAACCCTTTGTGAATCACACGCTACCATTTCATTTGACCCGCCCGTGGTCAAGTCGTTACACGGCTGACTGAGTCCCACTTTTCCAAAGGGTCATGAGAAATGTGGCAGTCGAGATTTCCTACGGGGAGTTGAAGTGCACGTAAAACAGGTAAAGTAACATAAGTTTCAGAAATGTCGATCCGATGCATTCTGCTCTAAATCTTGAATCGATGTAAGTATAAGATGGATGCACTTCATCATTTGTTGCCAGTAGATTGCGATAAAAGACAAATTTTTGTAACATAGGCGCTGGTACAAATCGAACGTGACCCACAATGGTTAAAGAATATCATCTGGACAGATGAATCCCACTTTTCATTGCATAGTGACGTCACTATATCTAGGCGACATCTCGTGTGTACATGCCCAAACCACTGCATTCTTCGCATGTGACTGTTTGATGGGGATTGTGTCACTTGCGCTCAGTCTCATTAGCGTTAACTCATTAGAGGGTTTTTTTTGCGCTCACATGGTATCTTTACTGGGATTCAATCACCTTTTGCAGGAAAACTTGACGTACATCTACAGGGGCTATATAGAAAGCACGTTTCTCGCATTGATAAGATTAAGCGAGATAATTAAAGCTCCTTAACTTCGAAATATTCATTTTTTCCTCACGCCCAAGATTTATCAAATATCCACTGATAAAATTATTTCATTTCTTAGTTCAGATATAATGTCATTAAAAATTAACTGAATTTATCGGTACCATACCATATACTTTTGTTGAAAGTAGGAACAACTAGAGCTTTTAAAAACAGAAATATGCAGAATATGAACAGAAAACTACAAGTGATAATGAAGTTTTTGTAAGAAGAAATGTTTTCACTTTTCTAAACGTGAAAATTTTGCTAAAATTTAAATTAATGCTTCTATCTAGATCAAGGCAACATTTGTCTTTCCAAACAACATTTTCCATAAAAGGAATATTTGATTTTGTTTAAGATATTTTTGTTTGATTTTAGACGCAGATAGTGTATTCTGTAAGAATACCACTTATTAAAATTGAAATATTCTTTGCACAATCAATTTTGGACTGTTGAGCTCTAAATTGACTGTTTCTAATCTAGCAAAACAGTAACCTAAAAAATAGAGAAAATTTTTTTCACCATATGTATGACATTTTATTCTCACTAGTTCTGCCCGGTTGAAATAAGGACCCTATTAATTTCAACCACTAAGCCTATTAAAATGTTGGGAACTAAAAACGTTATTGTATTCTAAAACGAGGTAACCATTACAATTGCATACAAAAGAAATCATTAACATCCTCTCTCTCTATTATCTCTCTCTCTGTATATATATGTATATAAACTATGACCAGAGCTTTTAAATTTAAAACTAAGCATATTTGTAAATTTTCTGGATAGAAGTGTGAAATTTTGTACGTATAAATGAAAATAAAAGAAAAATTGTACTACGTCACACTTAAAATTATGATGAAAATATAAAAATTCATTTTTTTGAAATTTTTGTTCAATTGCCTACCTTATTTAATGAAATTTTGTAATTCGAAGTATGTCTGGATGCAGCATTTAAAAAAGAAAAAAAAACTTATTCCTAAGTGCAACGATGCAATGCTTTTTAGAAAAAAAAGGTGACTTCAGAAACCTTACTGACATAGCTAGGAAATTAGTCTTATCTTTTGCCTTAATATTCAAACATCTGCTATTGTAATTTCACTTTCGGTTACAATAAAGGTTAAATTTACATGAATCTATACTTTTGGCAAGAAATTCATGGACGAAAAAAGAAAGAAAGAAAAAAAGAATGAATAAAATATAAAGTAACATATTTAATTTCTAGCTTTCTTTCATGCTCAAATCTAGGATAAACTGAAAATTGTTATTAAATCACTGGTAGCACTTTTAAGAAAATTAGAAAGAAATTTACAACGTGCTTACCTGCGAATAAAACTTTAGCACATGATGCTGTATCTGAAAACTAAGTGTTTTAATTTGTACGTTCAGATGCTGCATTTAAATATTGTTTGTGGTACATGAGATTATGTAAAGTTAAATCTGACAGTAAATGAGCTAAGAAATGAAGTAATGTATTTCAGATTTGAAGGAATTTCAGTAATTATCAAAACTTTCGATATGAAAATGTTTTTTTTCCCTCTGAGAATTAACCAGCAGCTGTTTTTTTGAAATTTTAAATATGATTCTTATAATTTATTTTAGCCGAAGCACTTATTATTTTGTCAAAAAAGTATAACTTATTTGAACAGACTTAACGTAAATTGTTTTTAGCTCATTTCAGAATTTTTTAGAATATATATACATATAAGCATACATACATATTGAAAGAACTAAACATTATCAATATCCATTTAAATTTGAATTTAATAAAAACTGTCCATGTATATTTTTTTTCATTTTTTTAAAATTAAATTAAACTTTCAGACATATAAAGATTTGACCCCAACTAAAACTAAAAAATTATAATTCTCTTTAATAGATTAAATTTGTATTATGTGCATCAAAATTATAATTTTTATAAATGTCTTCAGTGTAGGAAAATTATAAACATGTTAATTCATTGAAAATTTTTAAAGCAAATTTCTCGCATTCTATTTATTACTTTTATCACTCATTTGAAAAGCAGTAGGGGTCATTAGCATTTTTCCAACTGAAGCCTTTTTTCGTTATCAGAGACATGGAGTATCACTTAACACTGAATGATCACTATATGGCGCACATTGTAAAATCGCCAAATTTTACATACAAAGATAAAAGTTATAATGTGGTACCCTTTTTGAGGCTTGAGCGCAAATGACACCCTCTAATGAGTTAGCGCTAATAAGAGTGAGCGCAAGTGACACAGAACCATTTGATGAGGGTTGATTGCGTCATTCATTCTAGGCACTTTCTTTTTTTAAAGAGTGTTGCCCTGTATTCGGTTGGAGAACCTGTTCCGTCACTTCAGAACGCTATCTTAGGCGTTAGACGACGTTATGCTTGTTTTGAAACTGTAAACGTGCGTTACCTTTTATCCTTCGTATTGAATGTTGCCCCGCCTCATGCTGCTAGTTCCGTTAAGACGTTCCTCCTAGAAATATTCACTGAGGGCTGAGTGATAAGCCGATACCTGAAGTCTCGAGGCCACCGGGAATGGAACTGATAGATGCCATTCAATTGGTTGTCGGTGGTATCGATGCCACCGATGCATCTGTAATAGGCGTAGTTACTCGCCTTACTTACTTAATATTTTGTCGTGGCGGTCATGTTGAAGTCTTTTGCTTTAAAATAAAATGTACTATAAAGTTACAGTGCTCTGTTTTCCTGATTTTCATAAATCGTCTTGGTATGACGTGTGAGCGCCATCAATCGGTCATTTTTAAATACAAATTTTAATGGAAATAAAAATTTCAAAAGCTCTCTGAACATATTCCTGCAAACAATTTTTTTTTCAAGCATTACTTTTTTATCATGATTTTTTGAAGTTTTTTTTAAAGAAATAATTTAAGCAGATTTTACAGCGTTATCCGTTGGTTTGAAAACGAACTGTTCACATATAAAATATAAAAAAAATCCTTAATTTAATTTTTAATGAATTGATATTTTTAAAATTGTATTAAACTTTTTAATCTGTTAAAATTTTCTTAATGAGCACATATCTTCATAATTTCATTAAATTGCGATGAATTGGATTCATTTTTTAATTACCAGAAATATGGTGAATGTTAGAAAAATTGGTAAATATACATAAATAATTGTTTTAGAAATTTCTATTAAAACATAGCTGTTTATTCAAACCCAGAAGTGAAAATTTTTTAAATATTTTAATTATAATTTGAATCTTTTGATTTCAATATTAAAGAGGAATTAATTATCCAATACTATCTTACTCTTCTTGTCCAATTAGTATGAGGAAATTGGCACCTTTCTCTTTATTTACTACAGATAAAGCCAGGAAAAGCTTGTTGGTATCAAACAAGATGAATCTTTACGATCCCAACAAAATAAATTTGTCCTTTTACGACGGACAGTTTAATTTGCATTGTTCATAATTTAATCTTCTGGAAAAAGAATTTAATCTTCTATCCAGAAACAGAAAATAGTTTTGTGAATTCCTATAAATTGTATTATTCAGCTCAATAGAAGTGAAAATCATTAGTTTAGAAAATTGTTCAACATATTTTTCGATTTCATTTTTTATTTCCATTTTCTGCAATCATTCACTGTTTTTTTTTCGAAGATATTTCATTAAATTTATGTAATGAATTTATGTTTTAGTAACTTTTTTTCGTTTCTTTTACTAAGAAGACAATTATAAATTTTTTGAAAAGGGACAAAGAAATTTTACAAAATATCTATGTGCTTCTTTTTCTAAATTGACTTTTTTATGATTTTAACAATAATCAATTCAGTATTTAAACATCAAATGTAGGAATAAAATTGTTTAGTTTGAAGGCTAACATGAATTTTAAAGTTTTCTATATTTTTCTAGAGACTTTTGTGTTCAGATCTTCTTAATTTTAATTTACATCTGAAAACATACCGTTTACGCATAGAATTTCAGATTTAAATTTTAAAAAACTGTCAGTATAAAAATGTGACAAAGTAATTATATTTACAATTATAGTTGCTTTTATCTTCCGGTATATATAAAAAAAATACTGTAATATATATTGATTTATTTTAAATGACAATAAATAAAAAAAATCAATATGGTATAGAATGATTTAAAAATTATCAGAATCAAATAAAACGATTTAACACAACATTTTATTTTACATTTCCAACAAGGAAGCTAAAATACCTAGAAAAGGCGAAACAAAAAATATTAATTGAACTTTTTTTGTAATATTTATACTTACAATATATATATCTATATTGAAACTTTTTGGATATAGAAAAGAAAATGTAAGGATTATATAATTAGAAATATGAATTACATCCCGCAGTTTTCATGCCGGCGTCCTGGAATAAGGGCAGTACATTTTCCCGTGTTCTGGGCATCCCAGATACTGGAATCCCGGTTCGGACATGGTCGTTCTTCTGCTTTTTATTTGTGAGGCGTTGATTGTGCTCCCCTCCGGTAAAAAGAGGCTTTGCAAGCGGATGTGATGAGTAAGTAGCTAAGTCGTATTCTTGACCCTAGTTGGCGCTACTTAAAAATAAGAGACGCTCATTTCGGCATAAAATAGCTGATACATCAATGGGCTTGTACATGGGTAGTGCCATTAGTAACCACAACAACACAGTTTTCACATTATTGAATGATTAATTCAAAGACTACATTTGTTCAAAAGTTTATTTTAATAATCACTTTTACTACACAGAAGAGAAAATAATTTAAAAGCAAAATGAATTTAAATCCTTCAGATTGTTTAAAAATAGAAAAATATTATTGACTTTTGAAAAATTTGACTTATAATAATGTGATTTTTGAATTACTTTTTAAACTTTCTGCTAATATTTGGAAGGATAACATTATATTTATATCTCAAAAATAAATAATTTTTAAAAGATAAAAAAATAATATCTGAGAGAAGAGAATTGTTAACAATTATGTTTGACCTACTGTTTTCGTTTTCGTTTACTTTTGCTTCGTAATCATAGATCTGAGGGTTTCTGCATTTGCATGAATTATTTTTTAAATGTAAAATTATACTAGTGATGTATCTTTACTTTTAAATAATTGTTCCAATTCTAAAATGAGTAACTTTGTAGAAAATTGTGATATAAAAAATATTGTGATAGATGTCTTAATTATTTTTTAATATATTTAGAATCTAAAATTATTTCTTTCTCTCCGAAAAAATATATAATATAAACTATAAACTACTTAAGTTTTTTCAAAAAATTCTAATTAGTTTTATATCATGTAATATCAACTTAATGCAAGTTTTGAAGAAAATATCTTAATGGTTCAAGCAGTAGCAGCTGTTCAAATCGAAGAATTTGATCAACATTCCTTAGGAAGAACGTATAACGTTTCAAAAAGGAAAAAAAAAGCATGTTTGTTAAAACAGTAATTGTTGAATAATGTATATTCTTGTTAATTAAGTATTTTTACAAACTATAAAATCTTCACAAATAATTAAATTATTTTTTGCATTTTTATTGTTACAAGGAGAGAAAGATATTTTTATTGAGCTTCTAAACCCATGATTAAAATTTTTTAACTGTATATTCTAAGAAAGATTATACTTTTCACTTTATTAATACAAGAAGAGAAAAAAGCTTTTAATCAATTTCACAACTGAAGATTTCATTTTTTGACTTTGCATTCTAGTATATTTCTCTATATGTATTGAAAGGCAGATGTTATTTCTGAAAACTACGTATAATGGTATTCATGCTATTTACTCTGTATACATAACATTTTAATTAAAGTATTTTAAGTTTTAGTTTTTTAATGAATTAGTTTCAATTTATGAAATATTTATCATTTGTGATATTTCAGCAATAAATATTGTTTTTGAACACGCAAATGAACTAATTATTACTGCACGAATTTCAATAGATGTTTATGAAATTGTTTCAAAATTTCTTAATGCTATTAAATGTAACTACGTTTTGTAAGAAAAATATTGAAAACGAAGACAAAGATTCTAATCTGGCAGAAGTTCAGAAAAAATTTCTTTAAAATTATTTACTTGCTCTTTTTTTATTCATTAAGTAAATGCGTTTCTCGTTTGAGGCCTTTTGGGTTTCTTAACAAATTACCAAGATTAATGACAAGTGAAAAAGAAGGTACCCATTAAACACAGGTAAAATTTCAATTGTTTTCTTTTCATGAGAAATTCTGTGAAAATATATTACACAAATGAGTGGATAATTGGTAAGCTTTTAATTTGTACATGATAAAAAAGGCAAAACATAATAAATATAACATTAATATATATTAATGGTAAAATAGACGACAAAAATGTAAATAATGGAAGAAATTTGCGATATTTTTATTTTGATCTTTTATGTATACTTACACTATAAGCTATCATTTGGAGGAAAAAAATATTTTGATATCTTAATTCGTTTGCTCAATATCAGCGATTTTTATTGTTATTAGGATGCCACGCCTAATTGTTTTCATTTAGACAGCTGCAGTAAAAATAGTTTCGTTTTCTTCCAAACGCTGCTAGTGAGCCTTATTTGTAATTCTGATTTTATGCTGTTTTTATTTTGGCAGTGTTAAAAACTTCTTTTTTATTTCTTTTGTTGTTTGTTTTAGTTTGTTTATTCGTTCGTCAAAAATTTCATATTCCAATTGCTCGTTTCAGTTTCTTTGAAATTAGGTACAGAAACAGTTCTATTCAGAGTTAAAATTAAAATTTACTCTATTTTTAATAACCTTTTTTGTTTTTCCTTTTCTAAATTATGTTTTAAAAAGAATTCAATCAGTTTTCACTACCGAAAGCCTAAAAGTCGTTCAAATAAAAGCAAAGTCTGAAAATGCTAAGATATAATGGACAAAGAAAATTTTGATTCATAACTAAGCAATTCTAATGGCATTTTGGAAGCTTCTACCAAATGCAATAAACCTGAAATAGTGAATTCATCATCTTAAAATTGTATGTAATTGTTACATTGTTCTGTGCAATCACTTTAGTTATATTTTTTGAAGAATATTCTTTTTCATGAATGTCAGGAAAAATTTCTTCAAATCTTTCAAGCAAGTTTTTTTTTGTTTTTCATCAAAAATGTGTCTATCCTGTGCTAAATATGGTAAAGAATATATTTCTGCATTTACTGGTAAAAGGGAACTTACAGCAAAAACTTTTGACGTGAACAACAAAGTTGTAGAGGCCTTCTTGTCTCGAAAAATAAAATATATAAAATTTGATTGAGGCTTTATTATAACTCAGAAATAAAAACAGTTAATATAAAATAAATTGTATATTATAAGCATGTATCAAATTGTCATCATAAAATAATAATGAAATGAAAAAAAATTCAAAAAATCAGAACATGTCAAATGAGAAGAAAAACAAGAAATAATTTATGTAGCAGGTGTATATTGATTTGCTTCAAATTTTGTATTATATTTATTTATGATTGCACATATTGTTTAAAAATGTTATATGAATATAAATTAATCTTTGTGGCTATGAAATATTACTAAGCAAGCCTAATTTTTTTTATTTGAATTTTTTTGATGAAAAAGAGGAGTTGGTTTTGCTTTATCAATAGTATTTTCTTTATATGATTTGTGAATTCTCAAAAAAATATTATAAATTTATAGATGCATATATTTCATAAAATAAACAACTCTTTTAATAAACATGAATGTTTAACAAACTTTAATTTCAATTTTGTTTCTGGTCTGTAAGAATAATTTAAATGTACTTTTAGCTTTTCTCAAAATGAAATTTTATGACGCTGTTCAAACTTTCAATTACTCCATGTGCATTTTATTTTTAGTTACAACTCTAAAACTTTTGTCTTAAGCTGTATGAACATATAATAATATAATTTTGCACCTTTAGATGAATTATGTGTTTTATATTTTTTATTAGAGACCTCAAGTAATATTATGGCATTGATTTTTTAAAAAATTTTCAAAAGAAGCCAATAATATCAAGTTTTAAAGGGAAAATTACATTTTGAATTAATTTAAGCATGCAAAATATTTTACAGAATTAAAAAATGTATATGAAAGCTTTCAGGATCACTAAATTTTAAATTTATGTTTATTTAAATTCATTCTTTAATTTGTTTTTATATATTTCCTGTACGGCAACCAAAAATATAAGAGTAGTTTCTTTGGTTGTTTTTTTTTTGTGGCTTGGCAACGGGGAAAAAAGAGAGGAGAGGAGAATAAAGATGGCGATGTGATTGTTTAAAATTGTGTGTGATTTAAAAAGGAAAGTTTTGATGTTGAAAGTTGTGAGTTAAAAGAAATGTTTAATAAAGAAGATTATTTTTTAAAGCTTGAAATTTATTTGCCTACACGTAAGCCACGACATAAATGTGCATTCGTAGCATTTGCCATACAGGATAAATGTGCATTTATGTCGTGTACAGCAAACAAGTACTCAGCAATGCCTTTCCCCCTCGTGGAATCCTGCATACCTAATATATTTTCAAAGCATGGTTACATAATTCTATTGTTATAGCAAATCATGATTCGGAAAGCAATGTATATACAGAAAAATTGAAAAACTTATTGCTCTTTCAGAAAACTGAAATAGAAGGTGAAGAAAGAATTCGCTTGACGAAAACAGGAGTTGTACCGAAGGTTTATAATGAGAGGAAAGAACGAGTATTACGTTCTGACTCTGTGGCTACGGCTACAGATTTGTTTTCAGGTGGTGTAGAAAAAAGAAAGCACACCCCTATTTGTATTTTTTGTGAAAAAAACTCATGAAAGTAAAGAATGATTTAATGCCAAAAAATTTGATTTTGAAAAAAAGCATGAGATTTTGAAAAATAAAAAATGCTGCTTCACTTGTTTAAAGCCTGGTCATACATCAACAGTTTGCAAGTCAAGTGTACAGTGCCTGCTTTGTAATAAGAGGCATTGGACTTAGATGTGTCCAGATCTGCCATCTAACCAAACAAAAGTCAAAACACCTGAGGTGGAAGAGAAACTGAATGTCAACTTAGCCAATCAGCGTGCTACTAAAGAAGTTCTTCTTCAAACATTGCAAGTTAATATTAAAGTAGAAGGAAAAATACGCAGAGTACGATCTCTTATTGACAGTGGTTCACAACGTTCATACTTATTAAAGAAAACAATTAAAGAAATGAACCTCAGACCCATTGAAGTTAAAAATATCATACATTCGATATTTGGTGGATCTACATTAAAAAAAACAAGGTCATGGACTATATGAAATAACCCTTCAGAATTTGAATACTGGATTTAGTTATGTTATGCAAGTCCTCGATCAACCAGTTAAATGCGGACAAATACTTCGGATCAAAAAAGGAAATCGGGAAAAGGAATTGAAGAAAAAGAATATAATACTGTCTGATCAAGGCAAAGATTGTCCTAACATTGAATTGCTGATAGGGGCCGATTTCTGCGGACAGTTATTCTCAGGAAATATATATGCTTTGAAATGTGGATTAGTAGCATATGAAACAAAATTAGGTTGGCTGATCATGGGTGAAATATTTGGAGAAAAGGGAGCAAATACCTCCGCTCATCTGGTGACTACAATGTTAATACAAAATAGATCTATCTCTGATCTTTGGAAATTAGAAACCTTAGGTATTATGGATCCAGCTGAAACTAAATCAAAAAAAGAAATGAAAAGAAACCCAATGAACATTTTATGAAAACAGTGAATAGAGAAGAAAATGGCACGTACATAGTTAAGCTGCCTTGGATAGAAGCAAAAGGAATTCTACAAGACAATAGACTTATAGCTGAACAACTTTGTATCCGTACTTCGCAAAATTTAAAAGATGAAAAGAAATATGCAGAATTTGAATCTGTTTTTGAAGAATGGCTTGAGGAAAATATATAAAGTTCCCAAAATGGAGGACGGAAATCCAAGTTATTATTTACCACATCGAGGTGTTTTTAAGATAAACTCTTCAACTAAAGTACGTTCAGTGTTTGAAGATTCTTGACGAGTTAAGAAAGTTCCATGCTTAAATGACTGTCTGGAAAACAGACCAAATTTAATAGAGCGAATTCCACCCGTTTTAAGAAAATTCAGACAAAATAACATTGGTGTAATTTCTGATATTAAAAAGGCCTTTCTTCAAATTTCAATGGCAAAAGAAGATCAAGATGTTTTACGATTTCTTTGGTGGGAAGATTACGAAACCAGAAAATTTGAAGAACTTCGTCATCGTCGTCTTGTTTTTGGCCTCACTTGTAGTCCTTTCCTCTTGGTAGCGATTTTGAATAATCTTCTAGTGGAATCTAAAGCGCTCTTTCCAGAAACCTCCGAAATACTGAAGAATTCCTTTTATGTAGATAACTGTGTGACATCCGTGCGCAATGCAGATGATCTTATCTATTTCATCCAAGAAGCAAAGCTGTTGCTTTCCAAGGCTTGTTTTGATCTTCGAGGTTGGGAATATACAAGGGAGCTAAGTATGGACGAGGCGATGGCTCCAACCTCAGTACTTGGATTGTTATGGAATAGAAATGAAGATTTCCTTTTCTGTGATATACAAAATGCTAAATTTAATTTTGATGTTTGCAGTAAAGTTTGATCAAGTTAGTAACAACGACAATTTCGTTAACATACGAGTTAGTGATATTGTGCTCCTGCAAGAAGACATCCGACGACGGCATATGTGGAAGAAGGCCAGAATGGTAGACCTACAATAGGGACGGGTTGAGAAGATACGATCCTGAGATGGAGTGTTAATGGTCAAAAGGCAACTCGCCCATTATATCTGGTTATCCCCCTCCTGGTTGACCAGAGTAGGGAGAATGTAGGAAACAAGATTATATAAAATATTTTCTTTTGCGCAGCTGGCAACAGGTGTAAATAGTAAGGTTTCTGGAGATGTTTTGACACTTTCAGTCTAATTTGATACAGACAAACCCAAGCAAGATTTAAGTTCGTGTGGCTCTTCTGATGTGCTGATTAATAAAGTTTTATTTCCTGTAATCCATCTTTTTTTTTGGTAACTTCAAATAAAGAAGTATAGAAAATCGATAATGATATATTCGCTTTTATTGGTATTATGAAAATATACGGTTTTGTCAAATAAAATTTTATTTATTAGATTTTTAAAAAATTCCAAGCTTTTATTTCAAATTTATTGAGCAATTTACTGGGCTGTTTTTCTTATTTGAATTATTGGAAAAAAAGATTCATTCGTGTGAATACATTGCCATTACAAGCACGAAGAATTTCGATGTAATTTAATAGAACTTAATGTTTAGTTGAAAATAATTACAATAGATTTTTTTTATTTCTTTCACTGCATTATCGCAAAGACACTGCTATATAAATCCATCGGATATAACATCGCAGATTTTGCTAAAATGAGATAATTACAATTTTTGGAAAAATTAATAGAAAAGAAGTTCATGTAGTTAAAAAATTGAGGAAATAATGTCGTTAAAAAACCTAGATGCCTTTAACTACCAATTTTAATCAGAATAATAATTATTTTTATAAAAGGCATTTGAGTATATTATATCAAATTACTTTCCTGAATCATTATCATTTTATCAATATTATTAAATATTCATATAATTAAAAAAAATTGAAGAACAAGAATCTTAGAAAAATTATATCTATAACTTATCTATATCTATCTATC
>JAOUZG010041477.1:6133794-6150640 GCA_026289955.1 Argiope argentata
AGTCGGCTTCGTGGGTTTGTCCAGCCGACTGGCCGTACAGCATAAAGAAAGAAATAGAAATACAACAAAAAATGTTGTTTTAAAATCTAATTCCAGCTATTTTCTCATTTATCCCTTGTTGTATTTGGCTCAAACTTTAACATTTGTCTGCACTATAAATAATCGAACCAAATACATAGAATATTTGAACCAAATTTTGTTTAAAAGGCTCTCTTTGTTTCGACTTACATATTTCAAACAGACTTACTGTGAACAAATTCTCACCAATGTGATTAAAAATCCATAATTTTCCAGATCCAAAACTCTCTAATCTATCAAATTTCAACTATAGGTGATACTAAATCTCACTCTCTCAAACTGCTTAGGAGTTATCTTTATCACAGAAACATGGAGGAACGGACAGGAAGTTGTGTTTTTCTAAATCATCAATGGGCTAAAACGTGAAATTTCTCAAACATCTCGAATTCTCGTTGGTAATTTTAAACATTTCCTCGTATTTATATGAAAGAAAAAAATTATTATAGCTTTGAACTAAAACGCATTTTTCTCATATATTTTCTCTTCCCCTTTTCTTTTTGTTTTCTGAACAATGACCTTTGAGAAACTATTTGAAGTAGTAAAAAATTACTTTCAGAACAGGGTAATTTTTTTCATTGTCAGTCAATTTGAATTTTCAAAGAAGTGTTTGTGTTTTACGACAACTTTTTCTCCTGAAAACGAATTTTTCCAACTGATATTATTATTCATATGGAAACTTAAAATTTTACTAATATGCACACGTTCTCTTGAAGAACTGCAAAAATTGTGCACAAAAGCACCTTAGATTACTTTTTTATGTATTTCTGATCATCTGAAGTACTTTAATCTACCTTAACATATGAAGTTTATTTTGATGAGCAGAGCTTCCTACAACTGTCAATAGGTTTTCTTCCTCACAAATCACTATTTTTATAATAAAATGGGATAATTGTTTTGTTTAAACATACGTCCATTCCTTTTGCAGTATGATATCAGAGTAAGTGGGGTAAGCGTATGTTGAAGAAGGCCAGACTATCAAATTAAAGCAAGCAATGCAATTACGCATCATTTACCCCTTTTAATATTATAATGGTGATTCAACTGGTATATTATTTCCTATTATTTATTAAACAACGCGATGTCATTCCTAATTTTTTTTTCGTTTGACCATTCCATAGTTTTTTTTACAGGTGTATAAAATTCCCTGACTATACCTTGTTGTTTAAAGAGCCTGTTTAAAATGAAAGGGTGAAAAGGAGAACATTAAGACAACTCCTACAAGATTCGTTATGGCATATTTAGACAACGCATATCATACTGGCACATGAGTTGATTGACTCTGAGGACTGGTGGCGCTCATTTAGAGGGTCTGGTTGGGGTCCGGTTGGGGGTCTGGTTGGGGTTAGGAGAAAATTGTCATCAAGATTTCCTTCTTGAGCTCTTTCTGGATCAGTAGCTGGTTGATTGAGCACCTGAAAAGAAAGCCAGTGGAATCTCAAACATTGGGCATCGGGCTATGCATGAAAGAGTAAATAATGAAAGGAATATTGAAAAAAATTATTTTCATTGATATATATATATATATATATATATATATAAAGAGAGAGAGAGAGAGAGAGAGAGAGAGAGAGAGAGAGATTCTTTAAAGAGATTTCTTAGTTAAATATTCTTTTAAAAAATTGTCTTATATTATAAAATTCCAAAAAACATTTAAAAACAGATGAAGAAATCAGACTAGAAAACATTGAAAATTCTGAGTCGAACATAAAGTTCAAAGAACAAGAACATTGGAAACCACAATCTTTTACCAAATTTATTTCTGTAATTTTAATTAAACATGTAAATTATTCTATATCACTTAGAAAAATGAAGAAAATTAGTTTCATTTTTGGTATTTGAAATTAATGTAGGATTTTGTTTAGGAAATTCATTTTCCGTGGCCTATTTACCAGTATCTAATTCTGATTCTTTGGTAATTTATTTGATGGAACTAATTATTTTTAAACTAAAATAAAAGTGATAATTTATGAGACATATTGACCTGGAAAAACATTTTTTTCTCGTTTCATTTATGGTTGAATACTAAGTACGTTATTTTTTTATAGAGCTAAAACATTTCGAAAAGAAATGTTTTAAAGGAATAGAATATATGATGAAGTTCATACAAATCGACAGTTTTGTTTTAAAACACGGATAAGATACCGTGTATCCTATCCGTGTCTATTCTATTTTATTTTTATTTTTAATAGGAACTATTCTATTTCTTTTGTCTATTATCTTTTGCCATTTCTTTTGTCTATTTTATTTTATTTTTATTTTTAAAGGAAATTCTATTTTATTTTTATTTTTTAAAGAACTTAGCATTAGATTTAAATATTTCATATCAATACTATTTATAAAGAAAGCTATTTTCGTTTCAAATAATCGTGTTTTATAATCATAGTAACTAAACTGAAACTAACATATAATGATAATGAAATAATATTTTTTAAATAATTGATAAGCAGCATCACATTTATATTACCTCCATTCTTATACAATCTTCTGGTCTGCCTCTTCCAGCTGTATATTCTTGATATTGAGATATCACACATAGCAAGCAATATACCTGGTAAAGATGTACAAATAAAAAATTTAATGAGTATTAATAGCATTTTGTGGCACCTGTAGTACAAAATAATAAAAGTGTATTCATGTGTAGTTTCCTTTTCTAGACAAAAATATTGTTAACTAAAACATTATAAAATTTCGGTCGTTTATAGCTTAAATGTGTTCACTAAAGTTTTTTTTTTAATTCAAAATTTTAATTATTAATAATTATTAAATAGTTAAAACTATTAACTTTAGCTTAGTAAATAAACAATTAAGTACATATTAAATAAACTGATTTCGTTTTAATAGCTGATTTTCTTCACCACAAATCCCTTAGAGGGAAATTCAACAAGGCTTTTCGGTTCCTTTTAGAGTTGGACAAGGCCTTCTTCAGGGATCAATCTTAAGCTCTACTTTTTTCTTACTGTTTTTGAGCGGTGTAGTAAAAAGTAAACCAAAATGTCAGACGATATAGTTCTTTGGAATTGAAGCTCAGATGCGAGTCATATAGAAACGTTTCTTAACACAACTTTGGTTACACGCTCAGAATTTGAAACAGAACACAAATTGTCTTTCAATCAAACTAATCATGCAGTAAGCAGAAGCAATAACTAATGTTGGAAATCATCCAATCGTTTCTGGGCTAATTGGGAAGACATTACATATACTTTAGCACTAGGCTTTACGTAAAGAGCTTTGATGAACATGGCCAATTATAATATATTCATAGAAACTGGTTATGTATTCAATCGCATACACTTACTTTATTCTGAAAAAGTAATGACGATGATTTCATTAAATTTTTATTAAAATGCAACCAACATTTATTCATGCACAAGAACCTTATGAGTTATTTGACATGGGATTACAATAAAGCGTTGAAACGACCCTACTCAGATTTATTAAAATACATTAAAAATAATAAGACATTTAAGGATAACACTATTTTTGATTTTATGTGCTGTGTGAAGTTTAAATAATACAAAGACACTCCAAGTGTTGTATACATAAGCATATGTCTTTAAAGAAGAATATTTTAGCATCCATTTTGCAATTAAATCTAATTCTACCACTGTTCTCACTTTTTTGATGACGTTTTTAACGCTTTTTTAAATAAAATAAATATGACTATTTCTTATTTTCCAAATAATAAAAACATATTCATTATTATTATTGAGGAAGTATATATATATTATTATTATTTACGAGCAAGAGAAGACTCAACAAACCTGAAATTCAGACTAGTGTGAAATATCCTAAAGAAATAATGCTATGTTTCTGAAACAATTTTTTTATGGATTAAAAGACGTTTAATTTTATGTTTCACTAATATTCCGATAAAATTAATTCTGTTGAGATCTTATATCTGATCGCCCTAGATATTGTAGTGAATAACTGGTTAGCATTATATTCTAGATTTTAAATGAAAAAATATGATATTATTAGGAATTATCCTATGGAAGTTAGTCAGTACTAAGAACATTTAATCAAACATATATATTTCCTAGAAATTTGTATAAATATATTCTCGATTTAAAGAGGATCATGTTTTTTTAATCTTAGCTTTAACCCACAAATGAAGTGGTCAATTATATGTACTAAAATGGAAATGAAAAATTTGATACACGAAATAATATTGGAAATAGGAATGGCTAAGTATGAGAATCTCTAAAATTTAAGAAAATGCACAAATTTCTTCCGACTAGATGTGTGTGCGATGAATGCGATATAAATATATGTTTCTTTAATTAAATATAGTCATGTACGAACTGTAATTTCCGATGATAATTAAACTGAATGGCAATATACAATATGAAATTAACTAAAAATATTTGTGAATTTCCTTTATTTAGAAGATATTAAATATTTTTTTCTTTATTTACAGCAAATCATTACACTTAATACTTTCTACTTTTTTTAAATCTTGAGCTGGAGACAGCAAATTTTTAAAGATATTTTTCTGCGGCGATTTTGCATTTTATATCACGATATATACTATAAACGTAATTTAGAATTGTACTGAGTAGAAACTTTTTCATTGATGCTCTTGAATATTTACTCTAACATCTAAATCACATACTTACATTTAAAGCTGAGAAGAAAAAATCTGTGGTAAATAGCACTGAGTTCAGTGGGTCACTCGACTGAAAAGAGAAAATAAAGCAATGACAAGAATAGAATATACTAAGAATCATCTTAAATACCATATTTATTAAATTCTCTAAGAGCGAAAAGTATCTCTTCATTTGGGATAAAACAAAATTAGATATATTGAGAAAAGTTTTAGCATAGTTCTTATACGTAAGATCATGTATAAAGAAAATATTAAAATGTTAATTTACATTTACCATGAATGCAATAACTGCTAAGAGTATTGCATTTGTTGGCTGTAACTGCTAAGAGTATTGCATTTGTAAGCTGATATATTATCAGTAATTTGTAACATGTGTAATTAAAAAAATCATGTAAAATGTTGTAGATGACAAAACGAAAAGTCTATAGGTAACGAGAATACTACCTTTAAGTATCTCTAAACTAGTACTTACATCTTGGCAAATGCATGCTTATCAAAATAAAATTTAAAAAAAGGTTTCCAATAAAATGTTGGAAAATTTATTTATATTTTCAATTAATTTAAGTGAAATATTTGTGCTTTTCCTCAATACGTTTGAAATTTCGTTTCGCACCAAAAAGTTTTCATTTCAGTTATATCAATTTTTATTTCCATATAAAATAAAAAAACACCTCAGTTTTTTTTATCTTATCCATTTTGGTATGATATACAGTTGTCTAGTGCTCTCAAACTTTATATTTACCAATGACCACTACAGTACTTGTGACCTTTTAAACATCCATTTTTATTCTTCGCTTAATTTATGGTATTAACGCAATTGAGTTATAGATTTGTGATATCCATACAGATTCTAATCCAGGATAATACAATATATCGCATAATTCCATTCATAAAGTCATCTCGACCATTTAACGAGAAGAAACGTTATTTTGACGCTGATTTCATTCAAGCATTTCATTTGTCTTTAACTTTGTCTTGAGCAAGCCTTCAGCTTGGAATTCTGCACTCTAATTTCCTTGAATTGGCTTAGAACGGGACTTAGCTTTTAAAAATGAATGGTCTTAAAATCCAAGAAATATGTTGAAATATTCATTTTAAATCTACATGTTGATCTCTAAATTCCAAAATTCCAAAATTTTTGAAATATTAGTTTTTATTTTCTTCTGAAATTCAAATTTTAAAAGTTATATAAAAATTACAGTTTTGTTATGTTATTATCTAAAAATCTTGTAAATGTCGGAAGAATTATTTAGTTATTCTTTGTACGAAATTTTTATATCTGAAATCAGAGAATATTAATTGAGCTCTTTAAATTTTTTATTAAATATTTAAACTTTATAAATTCAAGATAACTGTGTATATAACCATAAAAAGAAATAAAATAGAGATAAAAACTTATTCATTTGCAAGACATATCAAATATTTCAAGATTTGTTTTACTCCCTAAACAATAAATATTGCTATTTCTAACGTTCTTTAACAAATATGCTCCAAATTTCGATATTCAATCATAATAGAATTTGAAAATTCCAACTATATTTTGAAAACCAAATGTAAATTAGGGTTATCCAGTATGAAAAAATAAACATTATGCGATAAATTTTGAGTACGTATCTTAGACTTTTAGTTTATTAATAGCAAAAGTAAAGTTTTAGTATACATCATACGGCATGTGTTGAAAGTACGAATAATTTTTTTTACTAACAGACATAATTTTACATTATTTACGATACATGGTATTGAATGTGTCCATAATAACATGAGATATCATTTGTTATGCTGAGGCAAACTAAAATGCTGTGAAAAATTATATAATATTAAATATGAAAAATTAAAATTTCATTATATTTTAATTACTTTGATATTATATTATGTAAATATCTTTCTTGTAATTTTTAAGGGTTTTTTCAACTATAGGTATAGAAATGTTTCCTGTCTGTTTCACTTTAACTGAAATCTCTCTTTTTTTTGAAAACTCTCCATGTAAAATTTATTTTTATATAGTACATCGTAAAATCACATTAAAGAGAAATTTTATTTTGACAGGAAGCTAAAATAATAGTTAATTGGAACGAGAATTAAACAGAAAATTTAAGTGTATGGATAAATAAATTAGTCTTTTAAGGTTGGAATCTAATACCAATTATTAGGTTTCATAGGTCCGTATTTTTTCATTCCAAATAATTATCTTATTCTGCGTAAAAAGATTATTTTTATTAAGATGAAGTTAATATTTGTCTACGCATTTATCTATTTAACTTTAAAATAAGGAAATTTTATTTTGGAATTCATTTGAGATTATTTTTAAAAACAATCCCGATCTAAAATAGTTCCAACGACTTCTCATCGTTGTAGGATGTTCCCGGAGTTTCTAGTATTTACAAGCAGATTTTTTTTCTAGAAATTATTTTATTTCCCTCTAATTTAGTGATAATCTCTATTTATTTAACATAGAATTATTTATAAGTAAAGCTAAATATAAAAATTACAATTTATGCTTGGCAAAGCTTTGCAATGTCTTATTGGGATTATAATCAATTGGAATTGTAAATATGTAGTTTTCGTTTTTCAATTTTTATGTATTTGATTTCAATATTGAATGAAAATATAATAAGGAGAAACGAATATATTAACTATTTTCTACTCCGAACGGTGGCATAGACGAAATTGTTATTTAGAAAAAACTAAAAGGAGAAGATACATTTAATTTAAGATTTTAAATGAACAGCAAAAAAAAAAGAAAATCGATTCCTGCATCGATGTTAGAAAATTGATTCCTTGCATGATTAATGTTCCTTGTACACAAACATTGACATTATTTTTAAAGATGTTCACTTCTTTTTTAAAAAAGAAGGATTAAGATAAAAGAGTGGGGAAATGTTTAATGCCGATATATGTAACTTGGAACATTTATAAGAAAAATTTACAGTTTTCCGAACTTAAGCTGATTTTAACATCTTAAGAAAAACTCAATTTCATTTATGATGACATTTCACTGAAAAACTTATAAACATTCTATCTCAAGATATAAGAAATGATAGAATAAGAAAATATCTTATCAATTTTGGAATTAAAAACCTAAAATATGTTCGTAGCCTTCAAAAATTTTATATTTAGTTCAGGATTTATTTCATTTTTTTTATTTTGAAGATCATAGAATCTAGGAAAAGAAGATTCTGAAAAAGAATATTTTATAAAACATATTTTTTAACTTAATGTTTTGTTTTTAAAATTCAGATCTGTTCTTACATATTTTGACCATAAAAATAATGAGAAGATCTGTTTATAATGTTAAAGTTTGGATTTAACTACCAATAAAGTACTAAAAGTACACAAATAAATCTCAAATTTTCAGAAATTTTCATTACTTGGAAAAAATACATTTTATAAATCAGGTAAATTATTTGTTTATTAATCATTAAAAACATGTTTTTCCTTTATATCATTCTCAAAATATTCAAACACAAAATGTCAGGAATATTTGAAGCAAAGATAAAATTTATTTTAATTTTTATGAAATTGTGAATTGTGTCTTGTTGATCATGCACAGAGAATACCTGCTTTAACGATTAGAAGTATGTTTTTAAAAATACAATGTTCTTACAGTTTATAGAAGTTGTTAATATAATTATTCGTATATTTTTCATAAAAGCTTAAAAGTACAATTGCGTAACTTTAAAAAAAATGAAAAAATGATTTTCTTTTTCCATCAGATTTGGGATTTTTTTCCCGTACAAATAACAAAAGGCTTTAAAATTTACCATAATAATTACAATTCATTTTATATTATAACTTATTAAATAGGTATAGTATTGGTATTTCTGAATATCCCACATCCAATTCAAATTTCCTAAATGTTATTGTTAGGAAAATGCAACATGCACATTTATAAATTTCATACTGCAATATACATTTATAAATTGCGTAACAAATTAAAATCCTCTATGAAATAAACAATTCAATTATATGACCTATTCAAGTTTTTATTCTATATTTAAATGTACGCTATAAATATTAATATAACTCATACTATTTAATCAAAATCTTAAATGTGTTCATTGAAATATAGAAAGGAGTTAAGAAAAATTTCTTTCCTGAATGAAAAATTTACATCATTAATAGCAATAATAAAACTTGAATATCTTACATCTTTAGCTGTGAAGTAGATGCACAAAAAGACATCCAGTAAAGTTGCCATGGACACACAAACTAGCCACGGCATCAGAAAAGCCCTATTGTCCTGAAAAAAAGAGATATTATAACATTAACTAAACAAAGGATGTATATATATAAAACGGGGTGTTGTAAAATATGTAACTTCTGAAATTGCTTAGCTCAATAAAGATTTAGAATGCCGTAGATTTCAATCTAGTGGACTCAAGCTCTTCCAAATTTTAAATTAAATTTTATAATATTTTGAGAGTTAAACGTGAAAGCTTTTGGTTTTAACCTATTTACCCTAGCTATTGCCTTAATAAACACACACAGTTACCCGAATTAAATTCGAAACAGAACATAGTTTTTAACTACTGTTGATTTTTGGTGAGTAAAATTTTAAATTTCATGGTGCTGTATATATAATTAAAGATAATATAATTTAGTTCCATCATTTTATTATGGTGTCCAAAAGTTTCTTTCTCTTTGTGAAAAGGAACCGTTTTTGAGTAGGCTTGTCATTGAAGATGAAACTTTGATTTTATATGGCAATGTGCATAGAAAGCGCACTTGGTTTAATGACAATAAACCTTCAACTGTCACAAAACCCGGATTACACCCCCCCCCTCAAAAAAAGTTTTTTTGTTCATTTGGTGGTGTGAAATTCCAATCAACAAAAGTTCTTTTGTTCATTTGAAATGCGTGATTTTCTCCGAGCTTCTTCCTCATTATGAAACAATAAACCCTACGAAAAACTATCATCAACTAGATCAATAAAAAGTTGTCAAAGCGAAAAAAACAACCCCGGATAGATTTGATGAACTTACGAGATGCTGTTTTCCGTCATGACAATGCAAGATCCCGTTCTGCATTAGTCGCAAGAAAAAAAAGATTTTACAGTTTGATTGGGAAGTTTTAACGCATCCTGCAGGCCCTCCAGATCTCACTCCTTCTGATTATTACTTCTTTATGTCCATAAGAAAGTTCCCTTTGCGGTAAACACTTTAAATCTATTAGCGATATAAAAGCGAAACTCGAAATTTATTTCTTGTCCAAAGCCCTTTTGAAAAAAGGCAGACTGAAGCTTCCTGAGAGATGGAAGAATGTTATGGAGCAAAAGAGTTCTTGTATAACAAAATAAAGCTTAAACATTAAATATTGTGTATTCATTTTATATTAGAAATTAGAAAGAAGCTTATGGGATGTTTTAATATATATATTAATTGCAGGTACATAATGGTACACTTTAACAGCTATTCGATAAAATGTTTTCGTTTAAAATGTTTCGTTTAACTAGAAGATTAAAATATCCTATTCTAGATATTTTTATTTTACACTATAGCTTGGATTCTTAATATACATTCTGATACCTGTTTTTTTAAAAAAGATTTTATCTTAAAATGGGATTGAAAACTGATTAAGCGCGATTTCTGACTATATAATTATTTCTATGGATGGAACTAGAAAAATTATTTTAGCCAAATATTAATAAAATATTAGTCCACTTAATATGTAATAAATCTGCATTAACTAAACTTTGATATCTTTAAACTGTAGTATTTTCTTTTATAAATTAATTTCTATAATTCTTTGCGCATTGCGTATTAAATATTCGCTAATATTTGCAAATACTTGTACACCTTTCATCTAAAAACTCACTATTTTTCAATATTAAAATTCTTCTGGTTTATCTCCTTATTGCATTATTATATGCTATTCAACTCCATTCTACAATGTAACACAGCATTGTGGGAAGCATTGTATGTTCAATTAAAATGCAAATTTGTAAAAGCCAGAGGCTGCTAATCTACAAAATATCACCAGGCATTAATAAAGTGAACATCTTTGCTATAAGTATCGATATGCATTTTACTAAAGAGCAGACTTTCACACAATCTTTAAGAAAAACTAATTAACGATCGATTTTTTCACGTTGACATTTTTGGGATGAGAATCAGAGAATAGCAGCATTAAAATAGTAAAAACAACTAGACAATGGAAAAGTAAATTGTATTTACTATCCAAATGATTAATTCACACATTAAAATTTTAACATTGCTTAATTTAGAAAATTCTATTTAGTTGAAAGCATCTGAAGACTTTGTTTTCTATTTATTCACAACTATATTAATAATTTTATTCAAGGATATCAATTATTCATATGAATTGTTAAAAACCGTTTTCTACAATGACATCTCTATTCAATGACTGATGTTACTAGTGAAGTAACATCAGTGAAAAACTAGTTTTTGAAATTTCGTACCTTTCTTGATATAAGTCAGTGATCTTGAAAAGGATATGATAAGTCAGATGTATATGATGATAATGATGATATGATAAGTCAGTGATGTAAGGCATTATTATTTAATTAGAATTTTAGGTCTAAGAATTCACAGGAGTTCAGAGATTAAACAAGTTTTTTCAAAGCCCGAATTTCTATTCTACTGTAGTATTATCAAATTTGACAGCAAATTCTATTTACTTTAAAAATATTTCAATTTTCATTATGATGAATCCCATACAGTATTTGCTGAAACATTATAAAAATTAATAAACAAATTTCTTCATAGAATAACAGACACCACCTCCTCAATAAAGGGCTCCCATAACAATAATTAACATAATTATAGAGCAGGAAAACTAAAAGTTATGGATTAATGATTATAGTGCTATTTTGCTGCAAAGTTTGCTCTAATAACGAAATAGAATTAATTATTTTTGTACGTAGCCCAATGAATATAATTGAAATAATGCGTTTAATATATTTTAACAAATTGAGGGTTCAGATACATTCTTAACTATCCATGTTGCTACTATTAGCAACCTGAAAGAAATATATATATTTTTAAAATTTGCATAGGCATTGATATAAATGCAATTAATTAATGAAAAAGTATTATTTCTTATTTCTTTAGTTTGAAACATTTAAAATGTATATGCATTTTTTGTTTATATATACAACAACCATCCATAGATGTAAAAGGAGGGCTTTGATTTAGTAGTATATATTTGAGGAAAAGTAGAGGTCACTAGCAATTCGTACGGAAGTTATATAAGTCGAGGAAAATTATATAATAGATTTTTAGGCTATCTGTTACATATTTTTTCCCGAAAAATATTTGATTACAGTTAGGGCAAAATAAATTTAATGTTTTCAACTAAATGTTAAGGAGGATCTATAGAAAGCAATATAAGATAAAGATTAAAATGAAATCTGCTAAACATATTTCTATGTATCACGTCAGAACATAATTTCTTGAAAGGCCAGGCATCTCGTGTTCGTGCAAGTTAAATTATATTTCTATTCCTTTTATATGTTTCATTGAATAAATCACTCTAATATTGCAAACGATCAAAAAAAACTTTGTCTCGGATTTATTGCTTTAAAAATATCCCATTATTTATTTCATTTTATAAAAGCACGTTTCAAAAATGACATTTTTCTGTGTTTTATTTTATTAACTTATTTTTTCAACCTGAGTTTTTGTAAATGCAATGGCAACGCATTATTAAAAGTTGTTTTTTTATATGCTCGTGCAAATAATAGAATTTCAATTTTTTGCCTACGGTTTTTCTTATTTTTCGTCTACGGATTTTGCTGACGCTCCTTCCCAAAATAACATCATATTCTGGCATGAAAAAAAAAATTAATTCAGGATCACTTTTATATCAGCTCTGGAATATATCCTGAAAATTTCGGGCAGAATTCTATAATATTATTAAGATTTTTTTGCATTCATAACACAAATAAAAATGATATTTTTAAACATTCAAAACTACATTTTAAATTAAAATGTAGTTGCTCTGGAAATTTAGATAGTTATAACATTTAACCAATTCCACTGTGATATAACAACTTGTTTGATATCCTGCTTTTTTTCTATAAGATAAATTGCACATCTTTGGGCAGTGGCCGTTAGATACAGCTCCTAATGTAGACCGAGGGTATGTTAAATCAATGAACTCGAAATGTGATTATTAGTATGAGAATGAAGTTTTTTAATTAGATGCCTGCCTAGGTTCGTAGTCTCATCGTTTGATTGTACTGCAAATTCAGGAAGTCACTTTAAACATTTTTGCTTTTTTTAGAAAATAGATAACTAAATTAATAAAATCTTCTTGCTACTACATTCCAAAACATCCACATCAGTTGTCGCAATTGATTTGTGTAATAGGATAATCACAATTCGAATTTTTAATATATTCCAAATATGATTTCACATTTTAACGGCGCCTTTGTTTGTATCTTACTAATTGAACCCATGAAATGAGAGCCAAAATGACTGAGAGCCTACTTTTTGTTCACTAGATCTCATTGTCAAGTGGTATATTGTCTTCAGTACCTTCATTTTCTTCTTTCAGAAGTGTGATGCAAAAGTCTAATATGAACACGTACGTGAAAGCGAGAAATATTTTTTAAAGATTTTGCTGTTACTTATGGTGGCACTAAACACATGTCAAAAAAACTGCTTTTAATTAGAATAATTTAAAAAATAATAAAGAAGTATTTTTGAAACGATATTTTAAAATATTGTACTTTTCATTTTTCATTATTAAAGTCTAACATTTATTATCTCAATTCCATAATATCTAAATGAACGGTAACGAAATGAAATAGGTCCAATGGTTCCTGTTCCAAAAGAAGTGATAAAAAAGGCGTCAACTAAAGAGAATCTCTAAAGAAAGAAAGATTGATTTTGGTTCTAATAATTAAAGCTATATAAACATTTTACTTTTACAGTTAATTTACAACTAAAACATTTAAATTAAACTATTGCAGATAACGGAAGTAACACTAAAAAGCATATCAAGTCCTTAGAGCACCAGTCAGTCAGCAAGTAGAGTTGAGTGGTCCCCCAACTTCTAACTTCAATAATAAAATGTTTTTGCTTCTCATTGCACCACAGTACTCCATGGCTGTTCGAACGATGGAGGACGTCACTTATAGTGCGGAGGAGTATGGACTGAATGTCCAGATCTTGTCACTAATTTTGAGGCAGCTAAGATCACTCTTTTGTCACCGGTGCATTGCAAGGTCGAAGGACTTTCTGATTCTGCAGAATGTCATACAGCTACTAAATCCTTTTTAAACAATTGTAGGAGTTTTAGAAACCGAATCGGGTTCTGAAGAATTCTCAGAAAATATGGCTTTATTCTGTCCACAGAATCATTGACTTTTTTCTGATTTATTCTTGAAGTGAAAACTTTGTCTATTCTTCTTTCAGCTTTATATAATCCTTGAAATGGCCTTGGTAAACAAAGACGAGAACTATCGGGTCGGGCAAATACGTGTGAACAAGTTTTTAACCTGGCAGACGGGCGCGGGTCGTTTCAACAACCCACGCCCAAAAATATTCATCTGCTGACTGTCTCTATAAACCGAAGTGGTCTGGTCCATCAGTACCTGCCTCTAAGGTCACTTCCCATGCATAGTGTCTGAAAACGGCGAATTCAGACTCCATTTTTGACTTATAGAACGACTTGGGGTGTGCGGACACCCCGTGCGCGCGCTCGTGTTAGTATTTTTCAGTGCGAAACCATGGCTTGTTCCAGCCGTTCTGTTCGGTCTTTTCCTCGTTTGACGTACGAGCAAGAAATGAACATACTTCAGGAGATGTCATAGAAGATTTTGCCAGATCAAAAGAATATCTAAGAAGAATAAAACGATTCAGAAAATGATGACATATTCAGTTAATGCCGATCTGAATTAGAAGAAGAATATGATTCTTCATAGGAAGTTTGCGATCAAACTAGCCTTTTTATCGGAAAAGATATAAAGAAAGCTGAGTCGCGGAAGATGCTATTTGTGCCCAAGAAACAAGTATATAAAATCGAAAACCATGTGTGTGAGTTGCGACAAAAATATATGTCGAGAACACTCAGAAATTGAAGCTATATGTAATAACTACAAAAATCTAAAGTTTCAGATCCGTGTACACCTAAATTATTAAGAAAATGGATTAGTATCAGTATTTTGTTTCACAATAATGCATAATTTTTATTATAATTAAATTTGTTAAAAAAACATTAAATGTTTACAGGGAAAAAGTTCGGTTTTTCGAACAGAGACAAAAACGGTGAGTGCTTTTAATTTATACACTAATAATTTTGAATATTACAATAATTTAACATATTAGTTATCATTTTTCTCGCAAAAAAAGTGTAGTTATCATAAATTTCCTTAGAAATTAAAATTTAAGAAAAATTCATATTTATGCCATTTAATATATTTGGGGTGTGCTGACACCTCATGCCCGTTCTCGTGTTACGTTTCGCGGCGCCCATCCTGCCGGATTAAGTCCTTGGAAAAAATGTTTTTTTGGGTTGAATGATTACAAAAGGGAACGGATTTTAAGTTTCTTTTTAAATTTTGGATAAATTCCGATTGTGGCTGAAAATTTGAATTCTGAAGTTTATCGCATGATAATCTTGTTTTTTCCCCATACAGAAGCTCAACCGAAGTAGTTTTACAATCATCTCGCCACACTGTGAGTAAAAAATATAGAATAATTGGAAGTGATTTAGGCCAGTTGTTGTTTTCTTGGCATATGATATGGGTTTTCAATTTATGGTTTCAGCGTTCGATGCAACCATTATCTTCTGGATGATATGCTATTGTTCTATTTCTTTTAAAACCAGAAAAAAATTGAAATTTCTTCGAACAGTTGAAACTCAAAATTTGCACCTTGGTCTGTTGCAATTTCAAAAATGTTGGATCCATGTTGTATTGCAAACTGAGGAATCCATTTTTTAATAAATCATTAGCTACTGTTTCTGATCGCATGTCAGATAAAGGAAGAGCCTCTGCCCATCGTGTGTAGCGGTCGATTATTGTAAGACAATACCGAAACCCTTCCGATGGTCACAAATGGCCAATAAGAACTAGATTAACTTCTTGAAACCGTTGGCTTACTGTAGCACAACTTTGCAATGAAGTGCTGGCATGTTTAGTTATTTTGGATTTTTAATCCGTTAAACAACTTTTTGTAAAATTGCAAATATTATTGTTGATGCATGGTAGAAAGAAATTTCCATGAAGCTAATCTTACAGTTGCTTTAATTCCGAGATGTGATTGATCGTGAACAACGTGTAATATTACCTTTTTGAAGTCGACTAAAAAATAGTATTTTAGTTTTAGTTGAAATATCACAATATAATTCGAAATTAGAAACAAAAGTGATATTTTTTAAATTTTCGATGAAGAGTTTTGAGATGAAATTATTTCCTTTAAATCCGTATCTATTTCTTGAGATTTAACTATAGACTCATAATCAATTTGTGATGATATTCTAATTTCCTTCAGTCTAGAAAAGGCGTAAGCAACAACATTGTCTTTTCCAGAAATAGATTGAATTTCTAACTTGAAATAACTAATGAATTCTAAATGCCTTTTGTTGACTTGTCGAAGCCTTTTCCAAATTCTAAATGCCTTTTGTTGACTTGGCGAAGCCTTTTCCAAATCCTGACAGAACGCATAAACGAGTGGTTTGTGATTCGTGAGTCAAGTAAACTCATGGCCTTCTAGAAAGTATCGAAAATGCTTAATGGATGTATACGTAGTAAGCAGTTCTAGATCATATATGCTATAATTTCGTTGCGTTGTTGTCATCTCACGGGAACGAAACCAAGGGGTTGCCCAGCATTATTTACGAGTTGTTACACAACTCCACCTACATCAGAGGCATCTGTCATGAAAGCAAGTTTAGCAGATGATACTGGGCGATACCATATATATCTTGCAGATTCCAATAACTCTTTTGATGTAGTAAAGGCTTTTGAAGTTCCGCAAGTTCACTTGAGTATTCCATTATCATTTTTTGCTACTTTTTAAATATTTGTACAATCTTGCTTGATGCTGAGCTGCTTGAAGATTAACCCTTTAAGCGTTTTCATTCTACGCGTGAAACTTCTGTAAAGCGAAGGAAGCGGGACAAGTTTTCTGTCTCGAAAGCGTGTCGGTTTTGAAAAAAGGATGTACAGCAAGCGTGCAAGGGTTTCTTTCTTTC
>JAOUZG010041477.1:6155640-6175922 GCA_026289955.1 Argiope argentata
GCATATAATAAAATTTCAATTTTTCGTCTACGGATTATAGTTGACGTCAGAAACCTCATCCCAAGAGCAATATCATGTTCTTTCACAATAAAAAAGTGATAAACACTGGACTTAAGAACCGTGTATGGAGACTAAATGCAACTTTTAAAATAACATTAGAAAGCAGGATAGGAAATGAAAATGTATAGTTATTTTATATTAAACATGATAATGCACATTAACATATTCAGTTTTTTAGAAACGTTAAAATATTTGAAAAATTTGCTAAACAAGTAATTATTTATATAACTGACTTAAAAATAAACAATTATTTCTCAAATTTCAGCTCAATGTAGCATATCGGATATGATTTAATCCTTTTTTTTTCAACACTTTAAACCCCTGAATCTTTTTTGAAGCTTTTCTGAATTCAATAGCCAAAATTAAAAAGTCAGAGCATTCAATAGGAATTATTCCAAGAAAAAATTTATGAAACTTTTAATTTCTTTCTTTCTTGTAAGTCAATATATTGCAATTTCTTAAATTAATTGTAATTAAATTAGTTGTAATCTTGTGTCAAATATTAGATGAAACTAGTTGATAGAAATGTAAAAATCATGTATGTGTGTGTAAAAATCGTGTATGCGTATACATGATGCACCAAAACGGAAGCATTTAGATAAATTAAGCGTGTCATACAATTTTATCAAAATGTAGATTTGTATTAATTTTTTTAAAAAAATATAATCTGTCAAAATATTGATTATCCACGAGTCAGTCTCTTTGTGAGTGTTTGAATAATTATTTGAAATTACAAAATATAGATAAATGAAGTTTGGTACATTGCTTTGAGATCTTTATCGCAAGAATGTGGAATTTTAGCTCCGATTTAAAAGGCACAAAATTCATAATTGTTTCAATTCAAATATACTAAGAAATACGGATAGCGTTACATTGCATAAGCATATGCGTACGAGACAATAAGGAGGTTAATACCACCATTGATCTTTATCAGATAATAAATCCTTCAATTGCTTTTAAAAATAATAAAATCTTGATAAAAATTGTTTGCCAGTGTGTGTCCGACAACTTTTAAGATCGATCCACACCAATGTTTTTGAAGTTTTCTTCCATAGGAAACATCAGCCAAAATATGAGTAAAGTAACGTCAAGTCATTTATTTCATGAGTAAATTACAGGTTGTGATTTTAAGCCATAGCTATGAATTATTTATGACATTTCAATAGTCATAAATAATTTGTGGTCCACACAACAATTAAGCATTTATCTGCATTGTTTTCCACTAGTATGTCGTAAAAACATGTCATTAAAAATCCTGCTGCACTGAAAGCTATGTTATTTATCCATTCAGATTTTAGCCTCTAATAAAGAAGTCTCTTTAGCATAACAAAAAAAAATTGCTTCAAAAAACTGTCAAATAAATACAAATGCTTTGATTTTTTAAATATTTTATAGAACTACCATTTTATTCAAGAAATGTATCTTCTTTGATCAACTATTTAAAAAAATATGTTAAGATAGTTTACGGTGTTAAGACTTTTAAAATGTTACCAGTTAAAATTTTTCACACATTTAATTCAAATTATTTTGCTATTTCTTTTTATCTACAGCTAGGTATAAATACTAATAACTAAATATTAAAAGTTAAACTAATATTAATAAATATCTGAACATTAATAACTAAACTAATACTAATAACTTCACAAATATAAACAATTTTTAAAAAATATTCGTATTGTTTCTTTTATGAATTTAAGATTATTTCATTCTGTTCATTATAGAACTTTATAAAAAATCGAACACACAATTCTATGCATTTACACTATATAAATCTGAAAAGACAAACAATATAACAGTATACTTTATTATATTCTTCAAAATTCAGGCTACTTTAAAACTCAAAATTCAATTGCATCTGTTTACTTTGAGCGAAGAAAAATAATTAGAGGTAGAGATTAGAGAAAAAAGCATCAATTTGCATTTTAAAAAATATTTTAAATATAAATGCGAAATATATTTAATTTATTAATTATATATTGATAGCAATGTTTCAAATATATTCCTTTTGAGTTTCTAATGCTTTAATGCGACGCTTAATCACAAGAGAGCATACAACTGTATTCTGAATAAAAATTCAAAGGAAATTTAAAACAAAATTTCGTTCAAATAAGCTTTATCCATGAAATACTATTGAAACTAAATACAAATTAAATCTAAGTACACACAGACGCTTATGGGACACACAATTTGAGAAACTTTTTTGTTCCTCTTTTATTCATTGATATCTTGTTCCTCTCTTACTCCGTGACCATTCAAAACGCCCTTTTGCCCTTAAGGGCTCTTCGAGCCCTCAGTTCCTTTGGCATCCTTGAATGGTCGTAAAACATCCATTGTGCTGACTCCCTTCCGATCCATAAAGATGTCCAAACTTGTTGGGGGAAAGAAAAACGTTAAAATGCGTCGGCAACGCTAGGAGAACCAACAACCCCCTACGTAATTTTCCGTGCACAGCGAAAGAGAGTCATCTCTCAGCCTACGTTAAAATACGTGCAGCGCCCTTGCCGTGACGTCTTGCGGCTACGTAGAAATACGTGTATAACCCTTAGAGGGTTAAATCTTCTATAAAAATCATTCCCAAAATTCTTCTTAACTGTTTGATTGTTCGGGGGTTTTCAAAATTTTCGATAAATTTGTCATTTTTATATGTTGGGTGAACTACATTTGGGAAGACAGTAAGGCTCACAAAATTAACTTCAGGATTTGTGAAATTGCATTTACTGAGGTTCATGGGTAATTGAAATTGGTGAAGTCTCTCAAATATTCTTAGACGATATTAAGTTTCGTATTTAGTGTGAATGCAATAATAATGTCATCTAAGTAAACGAAACGGAAGACTAAACCACGTAGAACTGCATGCATAAACGTTGAAACGTTTGAGCAGTATTGATAAGTCTAAAAATTAAGGGTAATTCGAAAAGTTCGAATGACGTACAACTAGATGTTTTTTGAAATCCGCATTGGAAAAACAAGTTCTATTGGAATTTGAAGATAACCATGTGAAGATCTAATGTGAAATAAAAAGTAAAACCTTTTTATTGATGAGTATGAACATGCATATGTGGTATGGGATAATGTGGCCGAATTTAAAGAGAGATAATCCCCTCACTGCCTCCACAACATTCTTTTTCTTGACCATATGTAATGGGTTAGACCAACAGCGCCTGGATGGACGCCATATGCCCTATTCTAGCATGTTGGTGAATTCCGTTTTGTCAGTTTTTAATTTATCTGGAGCCAATCTAAGAGCTTCGGATGCTATAGGTGGACCTTTTGTAATAATAGAGTGGGTAACATTATGGTTGACAGTAAATTTACTTTTGACTGTATTTTCAGAATATAAGCTTTGGAATTCACTTAGCAGGGAATGTATATCTGGATCATTCATATAAGAAGGAGTTAAAAATGAAGATGGTTCTTTAATTTAGTTGGAACTGATAATGATGTTAATGGGTCATTCAAGCACTTTTGCTTAATATCGACCAGCAGTCCATGGAATTTGAAAAAATCCGAGCCATTTATAGGCTTTGAGACATCCGTTATGATGAAGTGATCCGTTCCACTTGAAGCATCTTCTCAAGCCTAAATCTAAAGTAATAAGCTGTTTGACTTAAGTTTAAATTGAACTTAAATTAGCAGCATAAAGTTTAAAATTAGGACAGTTTATTTGGTTTTGGTGGCGGAATAATGAGCACATCAACCCCGGTATCAATAAGATAATGTTGTCTTCTAGATTTATCAATTTCCTTTTCATTGTTAATATACATATAAAAAATATACATATAAATAAAAAAATGTTGCAAAAAGCCGAATCAGAAAAGAATAATATATTTTAGACTTTTGTGAAAGTTTTAAAAAAATAATTGACTACATGAGTCAGAAATACATAATGCATTTCCACTGATAATGAAACTCTTCTAAAAATGGAATATTACTGTTCCAAAAGTAATGGTCTTAAAAATTAAGGTTCTTTCTTCATTAGAGCAACAATCAAATGCCCAAGCTACATTTCTCAAAGAAAAAAAAGACTTGATTTTACCTAAGACATGGTTATTTAATGTCGGTTTCTAAATTTATAGATACCATATTTATTCTCTTTTCGATTCATGCTTATTGTTGAGTTAAAATAATTACTTTACAGTCTTTTATTTAATGATAAGTACTAACCCGAGTTTTTTAATTTTAGAAAATCTCATTTCTAAATCTATTGAAAAGTGCATTTTTATTTCATTTTATTTATTTATTTTCCTTTTTAGATTATAATTTAGATTCAACTCATGAATGTGAAACCAATTCCGCTTTTTGTCCCATATATTAAAACCACTTTAATAAGAAGAAAACTGCATAAAATCTAAGAATTTCAGCGCATTAAAAACAATGTTTTTGTAGATATGAAGGAAATTAAATCCATATAAAATAGTATAAGAATATACCAATTTCGGAAGAGATTTATCAAATAATGTCAAGAAATCATTATTTCCAAGAATTGGATAAAATGGATTAAGAAAATGGTTTTTCTAACATTTTATTTAATATTTTAAAAAAAATTTTAAAGGTTAATATGGAAATCAATAGTGTGGCTTAAAAAGACTTTTACCATCAAACTCTAACACAAAGTAATGTTTGAAGGGTTAAAGAATAATAAATAAATAAATAAATGCAAGAAAACATAAAATATGTAGTTAAAATTTTTGCTTGATAAAATATACCCTAGCAATTTAGTTTCAGAGAGTAATTTAACTTCTATTAGAAGTTTTATTATTTTAAGAACTATATACAGGTTTTATAAGCTACCTATCTGATTCTATTGAATCAAAGTTTAGATGAATTATCTTGAAATGCTTATATTAACGTCTGAGACGTTTTTGTGAAAAAAACAGTTTTTTTTTTCAATAAATTAATTTGGATGAAATTTGAATTTTACATTAAAGCGTGAGGGAATCAAGCGTAAAAATAATAGAAAGCATTATTAGTGTGAAATGTTTTAAAAGAAATGTTAAAATTGGTATAGGTTAGCACGAGGAAATAAAATTGGTCAAAAAGGGCAAACTAATAAATGAAAATTTAAACTTTTACGTTACATGGATTAAAATAATACATCATTTAGAAAAATGCAATAAAATCCTGAATAAATAAAAAAAATATTACAGTTCAGAAGAAAAGTATAAAGGTTGCTCAAATGAAAATTGCACACGTTTAATGAAAAGAATATCTTTACTAGAGTCAAAAGTAATGGCCATGGATGTTGTAACATTGGTCACATCGTTTAGGTAATAGCTCTATGTTTCCATTCGGAGACGAGGTGAATGAAGCTGTTTAAGATGGTTTCAAGGAAAACTTTTGGACGGACATTGTCATAAGGAATGGTCACTGGTGCAAATAGGGCTGACCGTTTATTTTGGATTGTTTTCATCACTTTCGTCAGAGTACTGCAGAATTTTGTTGAAAGTACAGGGATCTCAGAAAATCCACCAAGAGTGTTCCAAGGCAGTCAAAGAATTAGATACCGTACTGCCGAGTTGCTCTGATATGGACGAATCCATGTATTGTAAAACTTTAATTTCGATATATTTCTTCTATCACGAATCGCTTTAACTGTTGAATGGTCTGCAGTGCATACCTCCTATTCCCTTTGTGTCCGTGTTTGCTATAGCTGCAGTATTTTGATGCGACTGCAAGTGTCCACTCTTCATTTGGGCAACCCTAATAGAATTGTTGAAGGCAAAAAAGAAGTTCAATTATGAATGTGTGCCACTTAGTAATATAATTACATCTAATGGTAGCAGACATTCGACTGAGTACATTTATGGAAAAATAGGAGTGTTTTTATTAAAAAAATACTCTTATTTCTAAAAAAAATTCTACAAAGTAAACAGACAAAAAAAACGATAAAACATTTTACTTACATATTTCAAGGACTGGACTACGTTTCTGTAAATACTGTAAATTAATAGGTGCTTTTTCGTGCATTATTCAATTTAGTAATATTTATAAAGACTTAATTCCAGTAATGTACATTTCCTCTAAGTATGAAAATAAATAAAGAGCAAATATTAGTTTCAGGTTCATTTAATGTCAAAACTCTGAAAAATAAAATAATTGAAACATAAAAAAATTAAAAAAAAACATTTAAAAAAGTATCAGAAAGTAAATATTTGACTAAAATGATATCATGAATTATATTCTAAGATTCGAAGAAAATTTAACAGGATCATTAACTAAAAAAAATATTTTAATTAAAATTTCGCGATTATAATTGAAATAATTTTAAATTCAGATAATTATAATTAATTATTCAGAGTCATACTTTGATAGCTAATAAAATTATAATTATACTTTTAAAATGTTTCCTATTTTGATATATTTTGACTGGACTAAGGATTATAGCTATAATTTTCTTTAAAATAAATAATGAATGAATATTATACAAACAAAAATTTCAAACTGATAGAAATCCAAATTTTTCAAAAATTGTCCTGGTTAAATGACAAAATTAGAATGCATATTGTTAATAATTATTATTCATGGTTCTGTAACCGATTAAAGTGAATACTGTTATTATTGACGGTTATACTTTCTTCTGTATTTCTACACATCAACAATTAAGGAATGCATTTAATTGAAATTTGATTTATTTAAATCTCAAGAGATTGCATGGCATTTTAAAAACATGAGAAAGCATAATATTGCTTGTAAATTTATCAATATTTATTTTTTAAGATAAACGGCATTTAAAATAAATGAAAAATGATTGTTTGTATATGCATAGGCCTTTTATATAAATTTTTAAAAAAATGTTTGCAAAGTATAATTTTATTTTGAATCTCTCCACCTTTAGATATAAATTACTTACTGCGCATAATCCCACTACGAGTACCGCTGAAGACATGACACACAAACCGGAGACACAAAGAGACAATAATCCGAGACCAAAAAGCTCTGAAAAATCATAAACACATAAGAATACCTTCCTTAGTTTTATATAATATACTTGAATTCAACTCACATTCAACCAAATAATAAAGAAAATTAAGATTTTTTTTAAATAAATTTTTTATAATAATAAAAATTCATTTCTAATAAAATATAAAACTGAGTTTTAATCAACGGAATTATAAAGAATTCTAGTGTTGTTTTCATCTGCTTATAAAGAATTCTTGAGTAGTTTATATCTGTTTATAAATAATTTTGATGTTGTTGCTATCTATTATTGCATTGACTTAGTTTAAAAACAATTTGATTGTCGTTCTTAGGTTTATTCTTGTAATTAGATATCAAAATTAGCACTAAGTAGAAAAAAAAACATTAAAAGATGAATAAAGAAATAATAAAAAAATAAAATATATACGCATAAACATTAATATTCCATATGTTTTGGAAAATCCGATATACGCTTAATTAATCTGGATGATTTCCGAAAGTTCAAATTTAATTGAGTTACATTAAATTTTTAGTTTGGAAACAACCTCTTTTAAATTCTGAATATTGATCAGATGAGAATTTCGAAACTTGAATATGCATTGACTTCTCCAAATTTGGCACCAATTGATTTACGGAGCACAAATCATAAGTACGCAGGATTAATCGGCGGAATCAAGTTTTAAACATAGAACTCTCTAGCCTTCCAAATCTAGAGTTTATCGCAGAGCCTCAGTTGAAATACAATGGCCTCAATTTGAATACAATGAAATGCTAAAAGAAATATTCTAAACAATAGGAAAGATACATATGGCTCTTACATATTTTGTAACTGGAATATATATTTTGTAATAATAAAATAATGATCCTTTTTTTAAATTTACAGCAAGATGGGTCCGTTTATATGGAAAAAGAATCAATCGATTTATTAGAAAATTAATATTTAAAACTATTAAAATAGTTTAGCATCTTCAAGAACTGAAAATGACCTGATTTTAAAGCTCTCATTTATTTAAAAGACACAGGTGGCACAATTTGTTTGATCATTATTGTGCAATATTATATCATATTAATCAATATTCCACAATATTATACAATTTTGCGAATATTGATCAATTTGATATAATATTGTATTATATGTGTATTCTGGTAAGGAATGTTATTGATTCGGGATTTATTGAATCAATCCTTGCAGAAGTGAAAAAAAAACCAAAACCATGCAAATACAAAACTAAAATGTCGAAAAAGTTGTACTGGGAGAGTTGATGAAAAATGGATAAAAATAAAGTACTTAAAGATAGAGGAATCTAACTTTAAGACAACTGAAACGGCATGAGTGAAGGGGAAGTATGCGGAAGAAAAATAAGGAAAAAGATATGGGAAATTGGATTTTGAGATAAGATTTCCAAGGAAAAAAATCTCAGGAAAAGAATACTGCAAGCATGAGAGTGATGTTGATTTTGATAGATAAAAGATACTAATAATAAACTGAAAATATTAAAATACCATTAGATACTCTGAATTTTGTATGGTGTGGTAAATAACGCAGAGAAATTTGAAAAAAAAGTTTTTACAAAAATAGTTTTTGTTTGTAAAAAATGTTTGGTGGAAAAATGTATATGGTATCGATATATAATGGTGCAAATGGTATCATAATATGTTTAAATGACTTTCTTATCCGAAAAAAATGTTTTGTATTTCTGTAACACAATTATACTTGATATCTATGAAAACTTCTAAGTAATCTTCTTTCTTTCAAAATATTATTAGTAATTATTTTTGAAAATTCCAAGCAAATAATTTAATTATTTGTAACAAATTGTACTTAAAACGGTTTTTTTTGTGTATGTAGTTTTGTTCAACCTTAATACACTTTTTACCATTTTATTTTTTTACGTCAACTGCGTTTCGTCTTTTCTTAAAAGAATTACAGAAAAATAAGTTGTTTACTTTTAATAAATTTAGAACCTTAGAATATTTTTATAAACGTTTCATAGCATGAGAAAAAGTACAAAATTAGGACATTAAACTGTAAGGCTAAAAGAAAATATCATTATCATTTAAAAAAGAGTTTTTGAGAATTCAAAAAAGGAGAAAATACAAAATTATTTACATAATTTTATGAAGCCTTCTATTTTTATACATGCGATAAATAACGTGAAAATGCCATGTTTTCATCCAATCATAATTTTTTAAATATCATTGGTATTAATATCTGTAACATTTAACCGGCATGAATTTATTAATCCATATGTCTAACATAAACAGTTTAGATAATTTCTTAATGTTTGTACAGCACCATAATTACTGGTATTCTTTCCAAATTTCTTAATCATATCAATGTGAGAAATTTTCATCCACTATGAGAGATTAGAACAAAAATTGATTTTCATCCATTCTTCACAAATCTTAAACTAAATATATAAATTTATAATGTATAAAAATAATATATATTAGTTAGTATATATTAATATATATTATATTTTGCTATTATATGGATATTAAAAATAAGGTGTATTAGCAATCTTGCTATTATATGGATCTTAAAAACAATGTATATTAGCAATTTAGCTGTTCTATGAATATTTAAAATAACATATATTAGCAATCTGAATATTTTAAGTGAGAAAAAATATGGCAGAAGTTTTATCACTTTAAATGCTTCAGCAAGGATCCAATATTACTATTTTAAATTTTCTCCTACCTCAGAAGTTTTAGTTTTGACAATCAAGGGAATAAAAGTTATATGAAGCTAGTTTTTTCACTCTTACCTATATTACTCAAATTCAATCCTAAAAATAATTACAAAAATGCTGTAGAGCATAAAAATGTGCTTAAAATGAATATCAATCTTATACACTTAACTGCAGAAATATGAGGGAGTTTTTATTGAAATATGATGATTTTTCTATTTTCAAAAGTTAAAATTTTGACTAAAAGACAACGTACATAATTCATTAAATTGTCTAAATAAAGAACACAAAAATGCGTACTATAATGGCACAAAAATATGTACTAATATGCATAATACACCCACATTGTTCAGCTTTCTCAAGATAATTCTGAAAGTTGCCCCTAGATGGAGCCACCAAATCAAAGAACCGCTTTAAAAAAATGTTTTATTAATTAATTACTTTAGTTTATTTTTAGTTTTAATTAATTCAATAACTCCTTATGTATTTTTTCTTTCTTGTTAATCTTCATGTTTTAGTTAGCTACTTTTATTCTTTAAGATTATATCCTATTCAGCAGTTGACTGCGTAGTACTCATATTGTATATATAAGAGATGCTGTTGTGAAGTGATTACGTGTCATTTGGGAATAAAGTCAAGTTTTGTTATATTGAGGTAATGATTCTTATGTGTGTTTTTTGGTGGGTTTTTTTCTTATATGTCGAGCACTAAAGGTTATACAGTCCGCTCTTTATAGCCGAATCTGTGAGGTCATTCTCCACACATTCATACGCATAACATAACGCCATCCTGCCCCCCCCCCTGGGAGCCTTTAACACTAAGTTATCAGCTATCCAATTGGATAAGCACAAGATGGAAGGAAGGAAAAACTAAAACAAAAATTGTTAAAAGAAAGAGAAAAAAAATGATAAAACCATTCAAGACAAAGTTGAAATGACATTACAAGCGCCATTTTTAACTTTATTACATTGTAATAAAATAACTGCAATTATCAATGAAAGCTATCCAGTTTCCTTAATAATCATATGTAAATTTCTCTCAGTTATAAGATCATTTGTCTTTTTCACAATTGTTTTCTTCAACTGCAGAAAGGGATTTTTTTTCATATAATTAAGTATATGTAAAAATACATTTGAACATGTTAATGTACAATAAATGTATTCTATTTAACTATAAAGTGAGCTTTCCTTTTTTTTAAAGAAAAATTTATTTTGTTTTTGATATTTATAGTAAGATATTACAGAAAAGTAAATGAAAAACCTAAAAAGTGTGCAACTAAATAGATAAATAGATTGGTAAATCATTTCGATTATTTTAATAGCATTTTTCGAAAAGTATCTTTATTAATGAGTCCAAAATTTGATAGAATATTTATGTATATATCACGTATCTGAAATGATTTATAGTACTTGAGCGTTTCAGTAAATAAAAAAAGCTTGAATTAAGGCTTTAATGCGCATTTTTTAAAAATAATTTTAGTTGGATAACTACAAATAAGAAATTTTAAATTCATTTCAAATTTTAAAACAATGCTTTTGTCTTTACCTACTTAATAAACGTTTAATAGAGTTAGTGTAATCTGATTTCTATTCCAAAAATTATATCTTATCAATAGAATGCAGGATTCCTGAATTATTTAACAGATGGAAAGTAAATTGATGTTCTCCATATTTAATTAAAATATAAAGAAACAAAATCTCGTAATTAAGTTTTATTTTAATTAATATTAGAATGACTTCTTTAATGGATCTTAGATAAATTTATATTTTAGTTTAATTAATTTTAGCATCACATAAGCTTAAATGATATTCTCGTCTATTGTATTTTTGATAGAATTGTATACATTATTTCTAATTAGATTTCTAATTTTTTCACGAGTACATGCACCTTTAATTAATACTCACCTGCATTTCCAATCTCGGGAGTGAGGTTAAAAGTTCCAAACGTGACGAAAAGGGTGTAAACTATCTAAAAAAAGAGGAAATTGTTTATTGAATAAAAAATTTATCATCTTAATTATTAAATATCCATTGTATAGTTTTTAAAAGAAATTTTGCATTTAGAGATTGTTGCATTCAATTATAATTAACAAAGATTTAAAAACAATAATTACAAATGAAAGAACATCTTAAAAGTTTAAAAATAAATTTGCTCCATATTAATTTCAAATAAATATGTTATCACTGAATTTTATATTATATATGACTAATTTGTGGTAAAAAGAAATTTCCGCTGAGGAGTAATATTATGTGCACATATACGTATAACTTAGCTATCAGATAATTATTCAAACGATATATAAATCAAAAAATTGGAATGGTATCCCAATTATTTTTTCATATATTTACACTATATGATACATACTATTCTTTTATCTTATTATAAGATTATATGTTTTCAAGACGATTACCGCAATTACAAGATAAAATATAAAAACTAACTTACGAATTAGGTTATTGCAAATAGTACTTATCGCGTAACGACACATTATAATCTGGTTTCAGTTGTATTGTATAATAAAGAAAAGCTAATATGCATTTTAGACTTCTTTTTCTATCTGTTGCATAATTTGCTTGTTCCCAAAATCACGTGCCAATTTTCAATTATTTAATAATTTGTGAGAGCAATTCATATATATGCAAACACAAGCAAGGAAAAAAATCAACCATTTAAAGATTTAATCTATAATTTAACACCTGTATGATGTCAAATTTGATGAATGAAGGTTGCGTAGTTTCCATGTGAATGTAAGTTAATGAAATTTGGAGTACGGTTTCAAATTTCACGCTGAATAATTATCCCTAAATTTTGAACGAAATTTTTGAAATGGAATATTTTTTGATCTCGCAATTGCATGAAAACTACAAAATGACAAAGATTTTCAAATACGGAATTAAATATGTAGTATTATAATCTAAATAGTAAATTTCAACTATTATTGCAAAACAACAACAACTCATAATTGATTTGACTGATATAGATATTGTGAAACAGTTTCGGAATTACATTTATATTGCATGTCAAAATACCACAATAATAATAACTATATTTACATATTATACCGTCTTCGCCAACGGTTTAGTAATTCATCGGCGTCGCATTTAAATTTGGCGATAAAGATTAGAGGATTACTCCATTGCCGGATTGCCGTAATTGGCAGTTTAGCAACTTAATGGTAAAGACTTCAAACATAGCGATAAAGTTGGAAGGCATAGTACGTAAATACCTAATAATTTGGTCAATAGAATCTAATTTCACTCAAATTTGTTATAATTTCTGTCAGATTTGCAATTCAATGCAGGTGACTGAGATTTGGTCTACTGTTTAAACTCTCACTTTGAATGATTCTTTCCAAATTTCAAGCCAAACTTTTTAATTGGAGAAATTTTTGACTTTACAATTGCATGCAAATTCCAAAGATCTTCAAAGATGAGATTAAATATTTAGTACTATAATCTAAACAGTACACATTATGAAACATTACGAAAATGATATCGAAATTGAATGATGTAAGTATATTTATACACTCATAAACGAGTTTATTCAATATCGTACCACCGAACATGCATGAATTTTCCTACATGACCCTAAAAATTGTGAATAAGTGAGTTAAAAATAGTATATCAGAGTAACTTTTTTAATAAATAGCTTGAATGAAATATATAATTTAATTTATTAATTTTATTACAAATTGTTTAGTTGTTACAAATTGTTTAATTTATTACAAACTAGCCGCCGTTGGCGACCAGTCGGTTCGCCAATATTAATGCGGACTAAAGGGTTAAATCATTTTTTATATAACTTGGTCTCATAATAAGTTTTTCAGCAAAATATTTTTAAGCTCCAAATTTCGATAGTAATATAATTCACTTATACTATTATGTAGGCCTTAAGCAGTCCTATCTTTGAAGTCCGCATCTCTTTCTGATTTTCTATCAGTGCAAGTAAAATTCACTTTTAAATTAAATTGAAAATGATGAAACTTAATATAATGACCTCTTTACTCAATCTAAGCATGTCTTTAAATAAAACTAAGAACTGAAAGCTGATTAGTCCGACATTGAAGTTTTATGTTCAATACAGAAATTGAAACGTTATAAAAAAATTTTTATAATTTATAAGATCTCAAGGAATTATTCAGCCAAAATTTCACAGGGTAATTGAAACCTTCAGTTTTTAATTTTATTTTTAGATGCATATAAATGCTCTCAATAATGACATTTTTTAGGTTTATAAACATATAAAAAATTATGATTTTAATGCCTGGTCTTATAGATTCAAATTTGTAAAATATTCTTAATATTTCAACTTTTAAATAAATAAATAAACATTTCTATCTTCTTCAAATTTGGCTGATTTATTCAGTTCTGAATATTGCAAGTTTAGAACAATCATCATTTTCATCATCTAGACCAATTATTCTAGAGTAACTTTGATTGGCTTCTTTTATATCTTGATAAAGTTATAAAGAATCGCCAGTTTTTATCAAATAGTTTTGTTGAAATTTTCATAGATCAATCAGCTTTGATGATTGATTTAGTTGATTGGAATGCATTTTTTTATTTAAGGACTTATTGCCTCAAGAATATTTTTTTAAAATATGATTCACAGAGCAGATGATGTATGTAAAAATTTAATTCATCGGCATTTTTCCCTAAATCTATAATTATATATTTCACTTGGACCAATTACTAAGAAATTTATGTCTCTCCCCAAAAAATTAAGAAATTAGATGTTGGGCTCCGATTACAGAAGATGCCTTGTAGATGTTAAGCCATATTTGCCTTAGATAAAATTGTTTAATTGGATTAGTAATATATGTATAGTAATATATCATAGAAAACGTTTCCATCCATTTATTTTCCAAAAGTATCATGTTTCATATTTGTTTCATTTTATACAGACTCGTGCCAAAAATGACATTCTTATATGTTTAATTTGGAATTATAGTTGATTTAGTTTCTCTCGTGAGAGAACATGATGTTGTTTTTGGAGAAAGTTTTGAAGTCTTCGAAATATGCTGGTAAAAATAGTTTTATATACTTTAAAAAATTTTGAATTTTTGATTATTATGTATGCTTGTTTAAAAGAAGATGCGTTTTCATATAGCTGACCTCCTTTTACCAGTATAGCTTTAATATTACGTTACTTCGTTGAAAGAAGATGCGTTTTTATTTCGCATGATTCATTAAAATGCGGAGATAAATTACAATCAAGAAGGCAAATTCTTTGATTTGCACAAAATATCTTCTTCACATAAGTAAAAGTAACACTTCAAAACATGTCTTATTGTTTTAAAAATTAAAAAAAGAATGCAAAAATATTTTACTACTACTGATTATCAATTGCTCTTTGTTCGTCGTTTCTCTGAAATGACGTCATTTTCAACGTTTGTTTAAGATTTCTTGCTTTTAAATAATTAATCTCGCTCTCAGAAGATTATCGTTTGGTGCTTTTCTAAAAATTCTTTTTCAGTTTTAACTGTCGCACTTTTGTAATGTATTTTTACTTTGTATTTTTATTTACTTTAATTATTTAATGGAATTGTTAATTTTGATATTGCAAACGATCAAGAAAAATTTTCTGTTGCATTTACGGTTTAAAAAATATCTTATTTCCCATTTGTTTCATTTCCTATGATCACATGATGAAAATTGTATTTTTCTGTTTTATTTTTGGTAGTAATTAACTTTTTTTAAAAATCAGAACTTCTAAAAATGTGATGGCACCATTTTATTAAAAGCTGATTTTTTTGAGATCCTCGAGAAGATAAAATTTATTTTATTTATTTATTTATTTATTTATTGTGAAATAAATTTTTGAAAAAAAAAACAATTAAATGTTTAAAAAATCATTAAAAAGAGAGTTTTTATTCGTAGGTCAAAACATTAGTATCATTGAAAAGCTAATTTTTTTAGCTTTAACTTGATACAAAGATCAATTTCGAGCTGTAATATTTTCAAACGTTATAGCGAAAAAACGTTAAAATTTGGCTTATTTTTTAATTAATTAAAATTGTAATTAAAAATTCAAAAAAAGGCTCGGAGGTGCATATTCCCGGCACACAAGGTATACATATACCAAATTTAGTAGCTGTAGGTCGAACGGTCTGGCCTGTTCAGCGCATACAGACACACACACACACACACATCGTGCTTTATTATAAGTTAAGATAAAGATAAAGATTGAAAATTCATTAAAAATAGAATTTTAATTCGTAGGTCAAAACATTAGTATTATTAAAAAGCTAATTTTTTTAGTTTTAATTTGATACAAAGATCAGTTTTGAGTTGTAATATTTTCAGAATTTATAGCGAAAAAACGTTAAAATTTGGCTTATTTCTTAATTAATTAAAATTGTAATTAAAAATTCAAAAAAAGGGCTACGAGGTGCATATTTCCGGCACCCAAGGTATACATATACCAAATTTGGTAGCTGTAGGTCGAACGGTCTGGCCTGTACAGCGCCAACACACACACACACATCGTGCTTTATTATAAGTAAAGATAAAGATTATAATTTATTTTATTAAGTTTATTACAAATTGTTACCACACAAAAAAGGAGTATAAAATAAATAAATAAATCTGCAAATTGGTATGAGTTGATTGGGTTTATTTAACTCAAATTCCTTAAAAAATAGAATATTTGTAGATAAAAGAAAAAAGACTTTTAAAACAAGCTTTAGTTTGCAGAAAAGGTTTGCAAATTTTGAATGTCAAAGTAAAATTTGTGGATATCTGAAATGCTGAACTGAGATGCCACCTCCTTTTGATTCATTATTACATTTTTTATAATGTCTGTAATTCTTTTTCTTTTACATTATAAAGAAATCATTTTATGCGGAAACTTTGAGAGATAAATTCCATTTTCAAAATTTTTTCTGAGACGATGAAAGATTTACCATTTACGATAAAAATGAACTCAAGTCTAACTTATTACTGAACAGAATGGAGTTCACATCATCTTAAAAAAATTTAAAAAAAATGTCCTTTTAATAATATCTAGTCATGCAAATTTTTTTCTGAATTTTTGTCATTCTTTAAACTTCAAATAGTAATTAACAATGAACCACTTTATTATCCTGAAACTCAAGCCATATTCAATGTTGCATTAAATATTTTATTATGAGGTTATCTTCCATCACTATAAACTAAGGAATAGGAATTCTGTTGACTATATGTATAGATTTCATGAGAAATACGAAAAGGAAATGACAGTATTGTGAATGTCAAAAACTATATTTTTAATGAAAACTGCATCTTTGGTACTAATGCGACGTAATGTGATGCGATTCAATTAAGGCGATTTATATACAATGACCGAGAGCATACTATTATTTAATTTATTAAAGGCAGCTTAGATATCCGGCTAAGTCTGATGCTTAAAACAGCAAACAGTTTGAAGCTTATGTTAAGTGAATTATCAACCTTTCGAATAAAATTAATGGGAAACAACACAAACAAAATTTTTGGTAATTGAATCTTTGGACAAAGATGGCTATCAAATATTAAAGTCAAGATTCAACTCAAACAACCTTTTGGAATTTTAATTATTAAGAAATAAAAAAAAATGTAATCATACATCATAAATTCTGTATGTCCGCCCTCAAATAAATTGCGATAAAAATGTAATCATAAATTATAAATTCTTTTTATCCGTCCTCAAATAAATCGAGATCTTTGGTAATAGAAAAAGAAATAAATGCCATAATTAGTTTTGTTTGGTTTTGTTGCACTATCAAATTTCATTCTTTCTCTTTTCAAAATCTGCCAAAATACTTATAATATAATTGGGGAAATCATGGTCCAACAATCTGTCTGGACCACTGAATAACCACTGAAGATCATAACAGTTTTTCTATGTGTATAAATGGCCTATCTCAACGATCCTTATCTGAATGTAACGATAAATACTGCTTAATTTAATAAAACCTTAGGGAGAGACATTTTAGTGGCGAAAGGCACGTATGAATTTGAGAAGATCAATATTTCTAACCAACGAGTTGTTATCTTTCTTTAAGTGATTTGCCAATTTAAATACCATATCATTTATTTAACTTCTCTGAATGTTTTTATTTCAGGAACAACATCGCACAGTTAAAACTCTAAGATATATTATCCTGTAAAAGAACTTTAAATGTTTAGTAAAATTCCTATTAATAACTGATGCTTACTACAAACACGTGAAATCCCCTCATTATTTACCCTCATTCAACTCGCTTTAGTTTTTTTTTTTTTTTAAGTAAAGATAATAAACGGGTAAAAGCTATTTTCAAATGCATTAATGACACTGTATGACCTATTTGTTTTCATTTTTAATGGGAATATAAAATGATGTGATGATTTATAAACGAGTAAATGAATTATATATTAAAATGAAGCAATTGTTGCAAAATATCCGTTTATTTAAAAAAAAACATTATTGTTTGTTTTCGTTCATCATAATGATCAATTTGCAAGTAAAATAAGTTAGCTATCTATTGGGAATACAAAGTTGACGAAGTGGGCCAACAGTACATATTTATATTAATTTTCTTCCCTTACATTGCGATTACAAAACGTTTAATCTTTTTTGGAAACCTTTTATTCCCTATCAATAGAATGAAAAGAAAAGATATAATTGAATTGCATTAATATATTGTTAACTTTGTATCAAATTATTAAAGATGAATTCAGATAAATATTTTCATATAGCTAGAAAAGAGCCGGCTTGCTGGCACAGAGGTAACGCGTCTTCCTCGTGTTCTGGAAATCCCGCGTTCGAGTCCCGGTTCGGGAGTGGTTGTTCTTCTGTGTGCTATCTGCGAGATGTGTGAATGTGCCCCCTTGTAAAAAGGGGTTGTGCAAGCGAATGTGGTGAGTGGTAGCAAAGTCGTACGCTTGGCCCTAGTTGGCGCTACTCAAATTCAAGAGACGCTTCATTCCGCTTAAATCTGCTGTTGGGGCAGGTGCGGGCTTGTCCATGACAAGTGCCATTTGACACAACAACAACAACAGATAAGAGTTAAGTAAATCTACATACAAATATTTCTTATTATTTATTACAGAAATTATAAGAATAATAGCATATACGTTTTGGCAAAGATTCTGTAGTTAATAATGGTAATTCGACGTTTTTAATATCGATAACAACAAAAGTTGGATGATTCGAATGTTTTTAAATCAAATTAATAGGTAATTCTAAATTTTAATTTTCCTCATCGTCCTTGTACTATTTTTTAAAAAAATAAATTAAAATAATGTCTCGAAACTGAATTTACATAACCTCTTCAAAATAAATTTAAAAACTATGAAACATCTTTCATTTATTCAAAATTTTGAATAATTCATCTAAATACAGTTGATGATAAAATGTATAACAAATAAAAAAAGTATTATTCCTTCATAGCCGGTGACCTGTCAAAGGGAAAGCGCTTCTTCCCCTTTATCTGAGCGTCCCAGGTTTGGGTATGGTTGTTCTTCTGTATTTTATCTGTAAAGTGCGGAAATGTAGCCCCCCCTGTAAAAAAAGAGGCTATGCAAAGCAAATGGGATTAGCGAGTATAAAAAGTTGTACTCTTGGCACTAGTAGGCGCTACTACAAAACAAGAGACGATGATTGGGCTTAAATCACTACCTCAGCGAGCTTGTCCATGGCAAATGCCATAAGACACAACAGAAACATTATATTATTATTACATTCGATACGTATTTTAATGTTTATTTTGAGATTGTTTGAGTAATTTGCTGTTATCAACGCCCTGCATACTGTTTAAAGAAATAATATTTATTTATCTCTCAGATTATTAGATCTTTTTAGATTATTAAAATATTTGAAATTATTAGTTTTTAATTCAGAAATATTTTAAAAAACTCCTTTATTATCTTTATTTTCTAAATGCTATGCAAATGATTTAGTTAAATTAATAAGTTTAAAGATCAACATGTGATCGTGTATTAAATTTTGGTTTTTAAAATTTTGAATGATTTATTTTTGCATAAATCGTATCGGGATTATGGTCTACTCTGTAGAAAAAATTGTGTTTTGTATTTAAAAAATGTTTTTTTGTTAACTAAAATACATATTTCATTACTAAATAGGAAATTTTTATCTAATATTATGTTTATACGTATAGTTATATAAATCTCTGTTAAGTTTTTTCTAAAATTATTAGCTCTCTTTGCGATAAATATAATTTATAATCCAATTTTTTCTATACTTAATCATTGAGAAAATATAATATAAAATCTCTGAAAATTATCTTCTAATGTGTCCTAATGACTGAATTTTCTCAAAAAAATGTTAGGAAAAAAGTAATAATGTCTTCTTACTTGTTTTATGGTTTCTGTTACCCTCAAACTTTCGTGATTAAGCAAAATAACAAATAGTTTAAAATCAAATTATCATGTAAAATATTCTTTCTAAAAGAAAGAGAATACCTGAAAAACCATTAACTTATTATTTGTGATTTTTCATAATATCTAGTGAAGAAATACAACAAAAACCGCTCTTGGGAGCTAAAAAATATTATTTTTGTCATATTGTAAATTATTATTCGCTGATAAAAATGTATCAAAATATGAAGGCTCTAAAACTTCAATAAATACCAAAAGGTTTCTTCTGGAAATTCAG